>JBBPBX010024055.1:0-18726 GCA_038048925.1 Garcialebias charrua
AGATTAAAAAGCCGATGCGGAAATGAATGAATTTGTCGCGATCAAGCGAATTAAACTAGTATGTCTACGTGGATGCTGCTCAGAATATGACAGACATCAGTGAGCAACCGCTTCTCTTTTTTTTTTCCTCTCTTAGAGCAGCGGTCATGGAAGTTGATGAAGGCTTATTAAAACTCCGCCTGTAACTCCAAGGCGGAATCTTTAGTGATGTGAATGCCCATATTTGGAGAGGGGCAGATCTTCCCGGAGCTTCTGCTAAAATCTGCTATAAATCATGAAATAACACATTTTGCATTATTTCTCTACAATATAAATAAACGCTCCTGTATTATTTTTAAATAAACTAATAAATATTAATGGCGATGCAATTTGAAAACATGGTGGGTCATGGACTTTAACAGTTCCTAAATCAATTCATGAAATGGTCAAATCTGCTGGATTTAAATTGTTTCGGTTTGACATTTTCCAAACAGCCTCGGGTGCGCTACGAAAATAAATTATAAAAAATCGAATTTGATCTCAAATGTTTCATCTAGGCCAATAGTAGCCGTGTTTCCATCAAGGTTTCTAGATGCGCATTTTGAAGCATCGCATCATAAAAGCTGAATGGAAACGGCAAAATGCGATTTTAACTTCCCCTAATTCGCCCCAAAGTTGATACGCTCGCTTGAGGTGGTTTTTGGGGGTTTCGAAACAGAGCTGATGCGCAAAACGACAGATGGAAACAGATTTGCCGACTCAGTTCTGCCGTAGCGAACATTTACGTCACGTGACTGATCAGCTGTTTCCGCTCCGGACAACATGTAACATCGCTAAAACTAGTTGGCATGACAGAATAAATACAACTTGCCCGATAGCAACACGTACCTGAAATATTCTCTCCATTTTGACGAGATGTGTGGCCGGGTTCTGTTTTCAACCGCTACTTCCTGTTTACTGTAGACATGCGTAACGCTGACGTAATGACGCTGACGTAATGACGCTGACGTAATGACGCTGTGCGTGGCCCGGTAGATGCGATTCAAGCCAGTTGATGGAAACACTTCTGCTTCGCATTAATTTGTATTTACATGTTTGCGAGATTTCAAAAATTAGCTCAAAATTCGAAATGAAAATGGATGGAAACACGGTTAGTCAGTAAATTAGAGCCATATAATTACACACTGGTAGCAGAAAAAATATCCACCGAGTGGTTTCTGAGCTATTTATCTGATAGCCTGGACCTCGCCAGGCTAAACTAACAAAACTCCGCCTTCTGTTCTCTGATTGGTCCGGTCAAAAATCTACCGGAGAAATCCTTGTCTATGGGAGAAGTCCCAGACCCTAGTGCGAAGTGAAGGACAAGGGTCTGGTTTTAACCAGGCTACGTTTGTTCTTACATTTATCTGTTGCTTCTTCTGAAGCACAGCGAGGAAAGGTGAACCGTAAAAAACACTTTTCACAACATTTATGACTTCTCTGCTGTTTGGATCAGAGTTTTCTGAACCTGTTGGTCCACAGGTGGCTCCATTTTCTGTTTCCAGACTTGGCTTGAGAAAACGGGGTGCAGGAAGTCAGGTCTGTTCTGTGAAACGACTTGTGGTCGTCCGGCTGGGACGGGCAGTCATTTTAAAATAGTTGTTGAAATGTACAAATCTGTAGAATTAATTTGAATGTTTTAGTCTTATTTCTTGTAAAGGTACCAAACTGTATCCCAACCACAGCAGCTAATTTCCAAACGGGGTGCGTGTCCGTTTCTGTGTTGTAGTTTTATTTTGAAAGTACTACAAAGTGGAAGCTACAGCCACAGTTGAGCTGCGTCTTCTGTTTCCCTCCCACTCCTCTGCACTGATAACGATCAAATACAAACTTCCAGAGCTAGCACAGTTAGCCTCAGCACAGGTGTTTGTACCTGAAGCTCCTGGTCCATCTGGTGTTTCAGGGTCAGAACTTTAACCAGAATTCACCACATCTGTCTTCACCGTATGTTGGGGTGAAAACATTGTTCGGCAGAAATGTAGACGAGCACAAGTCTTCAAGCGTTCAGCCCTCATTCAGACCAATCAGACGTCATTCATTCTGGGTGTTGTAGTTTTATCTGCAAAAACAACTCCCAGCTTGCAACAGTCCTGACAGAAGGCATAATTAATGTCGATTTTAATCTGAATCGTACTGGGCTGTAAATTAAGATGAAATTCTAATCATAATAATTCAGACAGAACACGATGGTGGCAGAACCAGACGCAGGACCCCTTCAGAGTTTTGTGCTGATAAACAAAAAACCTGCAGCAACTTGGTGCACCACCGCGTCTTGTGGTCAAAGGTTTGGTACCGCCTAGCCCCGGAGAACAAACGACTTATTATCAATCATCTTTTACCTGCTTCTTCCTGTTTGGGTTGCAGGGTTAACTGGTCAAGTATCCAAAAACAGATTGGTTTTCAAAATAAAAGTTCCACACATAAAAAAAAAAGACATTTCTGATCAGTTATTTCCAAACAAATTTTTAAAAAAAGAAAAAAGAAAAGAAAAAATGCCTGAGAATAAAAGTGTCACCGCTTTTCTTTCAAAATAAGACGGCTGATTTAAAACCGGCTCTTGATTTTAAAAATTTGAATCAAATGTTGAATCGTCTTTAAAATCACCGAACTATAAAAATGTTTCTTGTTTTTGATGCAATCGGAGTAAAATTAGTCAAATTGCTTTAAATGATGTATACCCGGTAAGCTTTACCAGTATATTTATCACACATTTAAAGTTTAGTTGTAATGTTTTGATGCACGATGGCAGAAAATAAGTCAAATGTTCACGTTAGATTTAAAAACTCTTGTTTTTTCATTTATAAGAGAATTTGATGGTCTTGGTTTGTTATGCGTTATAATTTAGCCATATTTGAATTTTGACAAACGTCTTGATCCAGCACCACCACGTACAGTTATTAGGATTAGTTTTATAAGTTTTTATTCAGTTCAGTTTATTTATAATTCTCCAAGTCACAACAGAAGTCTTCTCAGAAGCATTCATGTATATTATAAAAACCTACTGGTAAAAGTTCTCAACGTAAGGAAGTAGCAGATTGTGTTGAATCTTCACTTTGTCACAGTCTTTCATCCTGAGCAAACGCAAAGGAGACAGTGGAAAGAAAAAACTCCCTTAACAGGAAGAAACCTCCAACAGAACCAGGCTCAGGACAAGCGGCCATCTGCTTCAACTGCTGGGTCTGAGAGGACAGCAAGTAGAAACAGACACAGAATGACATGTCCAGGTGAACTTTCTATAGTCCAGGTGAACTTTCTATAGTCCGGGTGAACTTTCTATAGTCCAGGTGAACTTTCTATAGTCCAGGTGAACTTTCTATAGTCCAGGTTAGGGCTGGGCGATATGGAAAAAATCATATATCACGATATGGACTTTTTTATATCACGATAACGATATATATCACGATATATACAACACGATGTGTGTGTGTGTACAGGAAAAATTTGGACCAAAGTTTTTTTATTTTATTATTTTACTACAGATAGTTACAATTATAAGAATGTGAACAAAAAGAACAAGGAAATTTGGACCAAAGTAGAAACTAGATCTACCTAAGATCTACCTTAATTCAAGGAGTACGATTATGGAATGACTTAATGCCAAATGACAAATGTTAAGGAAGCCAAATCATTCCTTGTATTTAAGAAACTGGTAAAAAATGAATTGCTAAAAAAAAATGAATCTAATTTAATGTGTGATATATGTGAATTGAAAATTGACTGAGTTATTTACTTATTTTGTTATTATAGAAAATATTGTTTGAACTGTTATTAGATGAATAAGGAGCAGATTTAATAAGATTTATTCTTCATCTGCTACCTTTCATTTTATTTTTTTTCTATTATGAATACGTTAATTGTTGTATTTCATATTATAAAATGAATAAACTAACAAACAAACAAACAACTCCTTTTCTACTTTGGTCCAAATTTTTCCTGCAGGTGGCGGTAAAACAACAGCTGCTAATGAAACTCACGAAGAAGAAATCCGCTCTGAAGTTTGAGTAAACAAAGCAAGAAACAGAAAAGAGAAAACGTTGCGTTTGATTGCGGTTCTGTTGTGTCTCTGGTCTGTTTTGTATTGGTTAACTGGACCCGAGTTCGGACTCGGTTGGACTCTGGGTTCGTGTCCTCTGGACCCATTTTGTCTCAGAGTTTCAGCGGAGCGAAATAATGGAAGCTAACAAGGTGAGCTTCCCCCTCTTTTTGGTAAAAGTTATTCTTCTTGGGCTGCCTGTGCAGCTGTTTTCTCCTTGTTGAGACACCGGCTTCATGCGCCTGCGGCTCTGTTGCTCTCGAGTTTAACAACGTAAAGCATGTGTCGCAAACCCGCGCGTGCGTCAAACATAAAGCAGCGCCGTCATCTCGCAAAACCCCATATGAAGCTTCTTTGCGACAGTTATTTTTTTATTCTTATTTATCACGATAGAGACGATAGAAGGAAAGTAGCACGATAGACACGTTTCTATCGTCCCCACGATATATATCGTCATATCGCACAGCCCTAGTCCAGGTGAACTTTCTATAGTCCAGGTGAACTTTCTATAGTCCAGGTGAACTTTCTATAGTCCAGGTGAACTTTCTATAGTCCGGGTGAACTTTCTATAGTCCGGGTGAACTTTCTATAGTCCGGGTGAACTTTCTATAGTCCGGGTGAACTTTCTATAGTCCGGGTGAACTTTCTATAGTCCGGGTGAACTTTCTATAGTCCGGGTGAACTTTCTATAGTCCGGGTGAACTTTCTATAGTCCGGGTGAACTTTCTATAGTCCGGGTGAACTTTCTATAGTCCGGGTGAACTTTCTATAGTCCGGGTGAACTTTCTATAGTCCGGGTGAACTTTCTATAGTCCGGGTGAACTTTCTATAGTCCGGGTGAACTTTCTATAGTCCGGGTGAACTTTCTATAGTCCGGGTGAACTTTCTATAGTCCGGGTGAACTTTCTATAGTCCGGGTGAACTTTCTATAGTCCGGGTGAACTTTCTATAGTCCGGGTGAACTTTCTATAGTCCGGGTGAACTTTCTATAGTCCGGGTGAACTTTCTATAGTCCGGGTGAACTTTCTATAGTCCGGGTGAACTTTCTATAGTCCGGGTGAACTTTCTATAGTCCGGGTGAACTTTCTATAGTCCGGGTGAACTTTCTATAGTCCGGGTGAACTTTCTATAGTCCGGGTGAACTTTCTATAGTCCGGGTGAACTTTCTATAGTCCGGGTGAACTTTCTATAGTCCGGGTGAACTTTCTATAGTCCGGGTGAACTTTCTATAGTCCGGGTGAACTTTCTATAGTCCGGGTGAACTTTCTATAGTCCGGGTGAACTTTCCATAGTCCGGGTGAACTTTCCATAGTCCGGGTGAACTTTCCATAGTCCGGGTGAACTTTCCATAGTCCGGGTGAACTTTCCATAGTCCGGGTGAACTTTCTATAGTCCGGGTGAACTTTCTATAGTCCGGGTGGACTTTCTATAGTCCGGGTGGACTTTCTATAGTCCGGGTGGACTTTCTATAGTCCGGGTGGACTTTCTATAGTCCGGGTGAACTTTCTATAGTCCGGGTAGTGCTGGGCGATAATTCAATAACGATAAATATCGCAATATACTTTTATTCAATAACGATGATATGAAGTTTAAGCATATTTTCGATATTTCGATAGGATTTTACAACGTTTCACTGACGTTTTTCTCTTTCTGTTCGGGTTGAAGCGGCTGCTTCAACAACGCGCCCGGACAGAAAAAGCTGTGACACAAAACGTGCGTGGTGACGTCGTTGTTACGCAGCGCTCACTCCAGCAGCAGGCGTTAGCGGTAGCAGGCTAAAAGCTAAGCTAGTCTCCAAAGCGCGTTGTTTTCGCTTCAAAACGAGTCAAACGAGTGCTCATGACCGTCAGAATGTGACTGAACAAAGTTTCACAAGCGAAGAGAAAGAGACGACATCACTGATGAGAGGAAAGACTAATTCGTCGGTGTGGACGTAGTTCGGTTTTGTTAAACTGCAGGCTTCTTCTGCAGCGAGTCTTACTCGGTTTCTTTATTTTTCAAAACGTGACGGAGAGTCGTTCTAACTAGCTGTGGAAACATCTACTTGTTTAATCTGAAGAGTTTCCACTCGAGAGAATATGATGAGAGTCAGAAGATGAAGAATAAAGTTTGAGCCAACGTTTCCCTGAAACTACGACGTAAACAAACAGCCCCAGCGCGACATGTTTTTTTTATTGAAAATAAAACAGATTCATCAGAATAAAAAGAAAGAAAAACACTGAATGAAAAGGTGCAGAAAGACGAAAATAGTGTTATAATATCTGCCCCTTGTTTAAAAAATACAAAATAACTACAAACAACAACCTTCACTTCACCTGCACCACACCTTCCCAACAACTTTGATTTAATCATCTTTTAAAACATATAAATAGTTTTATAAATGTTTATGATGATATCAAGTCAACACAATCCTGTTTCCTGATTTACAACTCAGCTCCTTCACACTAGTTCTAAATGAAGATTTTACAAACATTTACATTCCCTTCAGGGTTTAATAACTTTTTAAACAAAATGTAATTGAATATTTGGGGGTAATATTTTTTTTAGTTTTATACATGACTTGTAAAATACTATGTTCAACCAAATCATAACATTTTAATAATTTCAATTGATGAAATAATATATTTGTTGGGTGACCATAGCACTTCCTACTAATAATTCTTACAGCTCTTTTTAGTAAAATAAAAATAGGATTTGTAAAAGTTTTGCATGCTTTTCCCCAAACTTCAATACAACAGATTAAATATACCATTTAGAGAAGTGAAGCTCTCAAACTTGACTTCTCTAAATGGTTTTCAGAATCTGTTGGAATCCTGGCAAAAACCAATGCAGATTTGTTCCTGTCTTTGATTCTATACGTTTACCTTATAATGTTTTGCTAGTTTTTTGATACTTTGTTAAAAAAAAAAAAAAAAAAAAAAATTTTTTTTTTTCCCCTCTCTTTTGTTTTCTATTGTTTATTGTTTGTTTGTTTGTTTATTGTTTAAGGAAATTCTACCATTGCTGTTCATTGTTCTTTAGTTTTAGCAGGTCGCTTTCGTAAATGAGCCCATGAGGTTCAAAAGATTTACCTGACTAAATAAAGGTTGAATGAATGAATGAAAAAAAAAAAATGGAACAATCATTACATTATACAATATATTCAAAACTTTGTCATTCAAAAACTATTTTACTTTATACAATAATGTAATTGATTTTGTTATTTTTATTCTTAAGTAATTTCCATGAGATTTCCATGTCAGCTTCTCATCAATAACGACACCCAAAAGTTTTATTTAATTAACTATGAATTTCAATGCTGTAAATTTTAAAGTTCTTGTTTAAAGTTAAAACTATTAATATTGACACAGTTGAGAATTTTATGCCAAGAAAGTTCATGCTCAATAATCCAGGTACCAAATCCAATAATTCTCAGTTGGGTCATCTGGAAACTGGATGGAGGATGGAGGGTGAAACGTTTCTATAAAAAAACTGTCCATGACCCGACAGAATTATTGGGTTGAGAAGTTTATGTTTATTTGATGGTGATTTCCATCTTTTTGGAGGCTAAATACAAATACAAGGTGAACATCAATTTATTTGTATAGTTTATAGGTTTTTTTTAGGCTTTTATATTGTTTATATCGATATCGAATTATATCGATATCGACCGAAATTAAGAACTATATCGTGATAAAAATTTTGGCCATATCGTCCAGCCCTAAGTCCGGGTGAACTTTCTATAGTCCGGGTGAACTTTCTATAGTCCGGGTGAACTTTCTATAGTCCGGGTGGACTTTCTATAGTCCGGGTGGACTTTCTATAGTCCGGGTGGACTTTCTATAGTCCGGGTGGACTTTCTATAGTCCGGGTGGACTTTCTATAGTCCGGGTGGACTTTCTANCTGACTTTTGAGTCCGGGGGTCCGGTCAAAGGTTGCCTCATGCGGATAAATTAACTGGAGCGAGACATTCTGTGAACTTTGTGTGTGGACTGAAGCAGTGATCGCTCAAAAAAGCGCCGCATGCAACGAGCGGAGCTACCCGCTCGGAGGAGGAAAAGCTATCATTAGCCTCGGAGCTAATGCTAAAAAAAGGAGCTGCAAATGGCAGCGCGCGCAGAGGGCTTTTGGTAAGTTATCTTAAGCTACTAGCACTAACAGTAAGTCAAATGAGTAATAAAAAAGAGCTAATTTTAAAATAACAACATATTAGAGATACTGGCTGTTACAGAGGGCGTAGTTAATGTAAATAGGTCTTTGTAGGGCGTGGCTTTCAGACCTCATTATTCATAAACCGGTCGTTTAGAACGGAAGTGAAATTTGGCAGAATTAGAAAGGGGATATTTTATTATATGAGCATTATTTTGTGTATAAAATTGACTGAAAATGGTCTGGATAGCCCACAGATAAACCACAAAAATTTATATATCCTACATTTGGTCCCCTTTAAATTATGTATACCCGGTAAGCTTTACCAGTATATTTATCACACATTTAAAGTTTAGTTGTAATGTTTTGATGCACGATGGCAGAAAATAAGTCAAATGTTCACGTTAGATTTAAAAACTCTTGTTTTTTCATTTATAAGAGAATTTGATGGTCTTGGTTTGTTATGCGTTATAATTTAGCCATATTTGAATTTTGACAAACGTCTTGATCCAGCACCACCACGTACAGTTATTAGGATTAGTTTTATAAGTTTTTATTCAGTTCAGTTTATTTATAATTCTCCAAGTCACAACAGAAGTCTTCTCAGAAGCATTCATGTATATTATAAAAACCTACTGGTAAAAGTTCTCAACGTAAGGAAGCAGCAGATTGTGTTGAATCTTCACTTTGTCACAGTCTTTCATCCTGAGCAAACGCAAAGGAGACAGTGGAAAGAAAAAACTCCCTTAACAGGAAGAAACCTCCAACAGAACCAGGCTCAGGACAAGCGGCCATCTGCTTCAACTGCTGGGTCTGAGAGGACAGCAAGTAGAAACAGACACAGAATGACATGTCCAGGTGAACTTTCTATAGTCCAGGTGAACTTTCTATAGTCCAGGTGAACTTTCTATAGTCCAGGTGAACTTTCTATAGTCCAGGTGAACTTTCTATAGTCCGGGTGAACTTTCTATAGTCCAGGTGAACTTTCTATAGTCCAGGTGAACTTTCTATAGTCCAGGTGAACTTTCTATAGTCCAGGTGAACTTTCTATAGTCCAGGTGAACTTTCTATAGTCCAGGTGAACTTTCTATAGTCCAGGTGAACTTTCTATAGTCCAGGTGAACTTTCTATAGTCCAGGTGAACTTTCTATAGTCCAGGTGAACTTTCTATAGTCCAGGTGAACTTTCTATAGTCCAGGTGAACTTTCTATAGTCCAGGTGAACTTTCTATAGTCCGGGTGAACTTTCTATAGTCCGGGTGAACTTTCTATAGTCCGGGTGAACTTTCTATAGTCCGGGTGAACTTTCTATAGTCCGGGTGAACTTTCTATAGTCCGGGTGAACTTTCTATAGTCCGGGTGAACTTTCTATAGTCCGGGTGAACTTTCTATAGTCCGGGTGAACTTTCTATAGAAGGATAGACAAAACATTTTAAGATAAAAATAATTACAAAGATGTAGAGCAAGTAAAGACGGCAGCAGAGAGAACATGTGGTCAGTTTGTCTTCTAGTAGTCTAAGTCTATAGCAGCATAACAAGCCAACCCTGACTATAGGATTCCTCAAAAAGTAAAGTGTTAATCCCAGTCTTCAAACTGGACAATGTGTCAGCCTCATGGACAGAAACTGGAAGTTGGTTCCACAAGAGAGGAGCCTGAGAACTGAAAGATCTTCCTCCCATTCTGCTTTTGGAAACTCTAGGAACCACAAGTAAACCTGCAGTCTGAGAGTGAAGTGCTCTGTTAGCAAAATATGGAACAATAATATCTGATTATTGTCATTGGTGTTTCACCACAATGATCACACTCAACTCAACTGGAAGTTCAAAGGCCAGTCGAAGGTCTAACCAGGGTTCAGTTGGACGTCTAAAGATTACTTTTCATGTCAAACCTAGTCTGTTCCACTGACCTTCTGACAATAAAGATCTGGGATGTTGTTGTTAATCTGGTCAAACCTGAACCATCAGTTCCTAAAGTCACACAGGGTTTCCGCGGGGTGATTCATACTGGTCATTAAAAGTCTTAAATTTGAGTTGTTCAAACCTGCAGAAACCCTGGTCACAGCCGGAGCTCACACAAATGAAGCTCCTGGACTCTAAGCAGACTCACTGAAACAACTCTTGTGTCCGCAGGTTGCCGTCTGCTGCATCTGCTTCTTCGTCATTCTGCCCCTCAACCTGGTGGGAACCATTTTGGGTAGGAATCTGTCCGGCCAGCCCAACTTCCCCTGCCGGGTGAACGCCGTGCCGCGGCCCATCCCCGAAAAGAAATGGTAGGTGTGGGGGCGCGAACAGATCAACATGAGATTAAACTAGACGACAAAAAATGGATTAATGAAGGTTAACGAAGGTCAGCGAAGGTTAAATGTTGTAAAGTTTTATTTATATAAAACTGGACAACACTGTGTGCAAATGTTTTCACCCCCTTTGCTTGTACAGAACCCACATAGGCTGGTAAAGATTCTCATTCATACAGGACATGATAAAATAAGAAAAAGGCGTTCAATACAAGATCAGCTGGACTTTATTTGTAACAGAAAACGTTTCGCCCTCTATCCAAAGGGCTTTCTCAATTCAAAGGGCAGGCTGTGTGAGAGTGAAGTTATAACAGGCTGAGATGACACACACAAACCTATGTAAATTGAAAGCTGAGATGACGCACTCGCATACCTGAGATAAACGCACACAACAACCTATGTAAATTGACAAATCACACCTTAACAGTAGGGGATTCTTAAGGTCTTTGTTAGTCTAATTCACATAAGCGGCTCTACTGTTCTCATCAGGTGTAAACCATCTGGGAATCAGACATAAGGCTGCATTATAAGTTTTTGAAAGTTGGAACCTGAGCCCCCACCATAACCCAGAACCCCCATTGGCTTCCTGTCTCCTACAGAATTCAGTACAAAACTGCTCTCATTACCCATCAATGCTTGTACGGCACTTCACCTGACTATCTAAAGGACATTCTTGCACCATATTCATCCACCCGGTCTCTACGATCACAGAACAGTAATTTCCTTCATATTCCTCGGACCAAGTTGAGGACCATGGGAGACCGAGCATTCTGTGTGGCTGCCCCCCGCCTGTGGAACTCCCTCCCTGACGACCTGAGAGCTCCACAGTCACTGGTTGACTTTAAAAGCAGCATAAAGACCTTTCTTTTTAAGCAAGCCTATTCTGCCTCCACATGATTTTATCTTTGATCTTAGCTGATATCATTATTGATTTTACTTGATTTTATCACTTGTTTTATTTTATTTATTTTTTAAGCAAGCCTAATCTGCATCCACATGATTTTATCTTTGATCTTAGTCGATATTATTATTGATTTTATTTGATTTTATCACTTGTTTTATTTTGATCTTTGCTTTATTACACTTTGTAGCACTTTGAGATTTTTATTAATGAAAAGTGCATTATAAATGGAATTCATTATTATTATTATTATTATTATTACAGTAATTCAGTAAGTTCACCTGTTCTGGCAGAACCAACACTTCTAAACACAGGTGCTGGTCATAAAATTAGAATATCATGAAAAAGTTGATTTATTTCAGTAATTCCATTAAAAAAAGTGAAATTTTTATAGACGCTTCGCCGTATAAGTTGCTTTGTCCAATTATTGGCAATAATTTGGAAAAATCCATAAATACGTTTCTTCGCCCTATAAGTCGAATCTATTATGCGTCACCGCTAACGCATCGCGTATGTTACGCGTCACCGCTGACAACCCGGAAATGTGGTCCGACCATTCATCGTAGCTCTGCTGCAAATGTTTGCCACAGGAGCGCACAGCAAGGCTTTTAAGAAGATTAACACGGTAAAAACAATTATTTGTTTGCTAAAAATTATAGCTGACATTATAGCACAAGGGACCTGCTGGACCAGGGTCATGGAGACAGACCCTGTTTTCTCAGTTTAGCACCATAATGATCTTGATAAATGCTCAATATAAAATCCATCCATCCATCCATCCATCCATCCATCCATCCATCCACCATTTTCGTTCCGCTTATCCGGGGTCGGGTCGCGGGGGTAGCAGCCTAAGTAGGGAGGCCCAGACTTCCCTCTCCCCAGCCACTTGGAGCAGCTCCTCTGGGGGAATCCCAAGGCGTTCCCAGGCCAGCCGAGAAACATAGTCCCTCCAGCGTGTCCTGGGTCTTCCTCTGGGTCTCCTCCCGGTGGGACATGCCCGGAACACCTCACCAGGGAGGCGTCCAGGAGGCATCCTAACCAGATGCCCGAGCCACCTCAACTGGCTCCTCTCGATGTGGAGAAGCAGCGGCTCTACTCCGAGTCCCTCCCGGATGACTGAGCTTCTCACCCTATCTCTAAGGGAGAGTCCAGACACCCTGCGGAGAAAACTCATTTCAGCCGCTTGTATCCGAGATCTCGTTCTTTCGGTCACAACCCAAAGCTCATGACCATAGATGAGGGTGGGAACGTAGATCGATCGGTAAATTGAGAGCTTTGCCTTTCGACTCAGCTCTCTCTTCACCACGACAGACCGGTACAGCGCCCGCTTCACTGCGGATGCTGCACCTATCCGCCTATCGATCTCACGCTCCAGTTTTCCCTCATTCGTGAACAAGACCCCGAGATACTTAAACTCCTCCACTTGGGGCAGGACCTCCTCCCCGACCCGGAGAGGGCATGCTACCCTTTTCCGGCTCAAGACCATGGCCTCGGATTTGGAGGAACTGATCCTCATCCCGGCCGCATCACACTCGGCTGCAAACCGCTCCAGTGAAAGCTGTAGATCACGATCTGATGAAGCCAATAGGACCACATCATCTGCAAAAAACAGAAGCGATTCTAAGGTCACCAAAACGGATCCTCTCAACACCTTGGCTGCGCCTAGAAATTCTGTCCATAAAAGTTATGAACAGAATCGGTGACAAAGGGCAACCTTGGCGGAGTCCAACTCTCACTGGAAACGAGCCTGACTTACTGCCGGCAATGCGGACCAAGCTCTGACACCGGTCGTACAGGGACCTAACAGCCCATATCAATGGGCCTGGTACCCCATACTCCCGGAGTACCCCCCACAGAACCCCCCGAGGGACGCGGTCGAATGCCTTTTCCAAGTCCACAAAGCACATGTAAACTGGTTGGGCAAACTCCCACGCGCCCTCCAGGACCCTGCTGAGGGTGTAGAGCTGGTCCAGTGTTCCACGACCAGCACGAAAACCACACTGCTCCTCCTGAATCCGAGGTTCGACTATCCGACGGACCCTCCTCTCCAGAACCCCTGAATAGACCTTACCAGGGAGGCTTAAGAGTGTGATCCCCCTATAGTTGGAACACACCCTACGGTCCCCCTTTTTGAATAGGGGAACCACCACCCCAGTCTGCCAATCCAAGGGAACTGCCCCCGATGTCCACGCGATATTGCAGAGTCGCGTAAGCCAACACAACCCCACAACATCCAGAGCCCTAAGGAACTCAGGACGAATCTCATCCACCCCCGGAGCCCTGCCACCGCGGAGCTTTTTAACCACCTCGGTGACCTCAGCACCAGAGATTGGAGAGCCCGACCCAAAGTCCCCAGGCTCCGCTTCCTCAGTGGAAGACGTGCCAGTAGGATTGAGGAGGTCTTCGAAGTACTCCGCCCACCGACTCACAACATCCCGAGTTGAGGTCAACAGCACGCCATCCCCACCATAAATGGTGTTGGTCGCGTACCGCTTTCCCCCCCTGAGACGCCGGATGGTGGACCAGAATCGCCTCGAAGCCGTACGGAAGTCATTCTCCATGGCCTCTCCGAACTCCTCCCACGCCCGAGTTTTTGCCTCAGCAACCACCCGAGCCGCATGCCGCTTGGACTGTCGGTACCTATCTGCTGCTTCCGGGGTCCCACAGGCCAAAAAGGCCCAATAGGACTCCTTCTTCAGCATGACAGCATCCCTCACCGCCGGTGTCCACCACCGGGTTCGAGGGTTGCCACCACGACAGGCACCAACAACCTTGCGGCCACAACTCTGATAAGCTGTCAATATAAAATGATGATGTAAATAATGATGATGTTCTAAATGTTGGTCCAGTCCGTTCGTCTGTTTCAGTTCCAGTTCTCCAGACCAGCTGAAGTTCTTCAAGGCTGAATGTTTTGTCCTTGGCTGGTTTTTGTTTCTAAACAAGTCTTTCTGACTCCGGTGGTTTCTGCTCTCAGGTTCATGGAGCCGGCGGTCATCGTGTGTCTGGGAGGAATCTTACCGTTCGGGTCCATCTTCATCGAGATGTGAGTCCTGTGTTTTCATGTGACGATGGTGGTTTAGATGTTGGAGATGTGAGCTCAGACCTTCTGATGGTTCCTCAGGTACTTCATCTTCACGTCCTTCTGGGCCTACAAGATCTACTACGTGTACGGCTTCATGATGCTGGTCCTGGTCATCCTGTGCATCGTCACCGTGTGCGTCACCATCGTGTGCACGTACTTCCTGCTCAACGCTGAAGACTACAGATGGTGAGGCTTCCTGTCCGCCTCTGAGCTCGTCGACCGGTTTGAGCTGAATAAAGTTTTTTTTTTTTTTTTCCAGGCAGTGGACGAGCTTCCTGTCTGCTGCGTCCACGGCGGTTTACGTTTACATGTACTCCTTTTACTACTACTTCTTCAAAACCAAGTGAGTCGTCTCGTTTCCCCGAGAATCGTCCAAACAAACCCTTGCCGGCTCTGACGCGCTTCTCCTGTGTTTCAGGATGTACGGCTTGTTTCAGACGTCCTTCTACTTCGGATACATGGCCGTGTTCAGCACCGCTCTGGGAATCATGTGTGGTGAGTTGAGCCCTGAACGCGTCACGGCTTCAGAGCTGAACTTCCTGTTTGCAGCCAACTCTCGTTATTCATGACATTTTTCTTCTGTTAAAGTCTTTTCAGGGGACATTTTATCAGCCAGTAGCTCGAGTTCTCCACCAAATTTATTTATATCTATCCACTTTATTCCACGCCCCATTTGCATGAATTATGGACGCAACTTTGTTACAGGCGTTTGTGTGAACAGTACGAGCTAAAGTAGTTTCTCCGAGCATTGTAGATTTAATTTAAATATTGTAGGAACAGCACCTGTCTGAGCTCAAACAGGACGATATAATCATACCGCTGCCTGCTGAGGACGAGGGATGGAGGACGAGCTGAAGGAGTGGCTGCAGATCACATCTACTAGCATATAATAATAATTAATAATAATTTGTCACATTTGTCATCTGTGTATGTTTCCCATACTTGACAGACGAAATTGGTCTTCTGCCTTTAACCCAACCACCACCAGGTGGTGCAGCGAGCAGCCGTAGTCAGCGCTCGGGGAGCTGGAGAATTAGGTGTGCACTCATAGACACCCCAAGGTGTGTAGTGGCCGGGGCGCGAACCCGCGTCCTTCGGGTCCCAAGTCAAAAGCCTTAGCCACTACACCATCTCGAGCTACATCTACTAGCTTACAGGGCTGCGTCTACTAGCTTACCGGGCTGCGTCTACTAGCGTACCGGGCTGCGTCTACTAGCGTACCGGGCTGCGTCTACTAGCGTACCGGGCTGCGTCTACTAGCGTATTTGGCTGAGTCTTCTAGCGTACTGGCTGCGTCTACTAGCGTACTGGCTGCGTCTACTAGCGTACTGGCTGCGTCTACTAGCGTACTGGCTGCGTCTACTAGCGTACTAGCGTACTGGCTGCGTCTACTAGCGTACTGGCTGCGTCTACTAGCGTACTGGCTGCGTCTACTAGCGTACTGGCTGCGTCTACTAGCGTACTGGCTGCGTCTACTAGCGTACCTGGCTGCGTCTACTAGCGTACTGGCTGCGTCTACTAGCGTACCTGGCTGCGTCTACTAGCGTACCTGGCTGCGTCTACTAGCGTACCTGGCTGCGTCTACTAGCGTACTTGGCTGCGTCTACTAGCGTACTTGGCTGCGTCTACTAGCGTACTTGGCTGCGTCTACTAGCGTACTTGGCTGCGTCTACTAGCGTACTTGGCTGCGTCTACTAGCGTACTTGGCTGCGTCTACTAGCGTACTTGGCTGCGTCTACTAGCGTACTTGGCTGCGTCTACTAGCGTACTTGGCTGCGTCTACTAGCGTACCGGGCTGCGTCTACTAGCGTACCGGGCTGCGTCTACTAGCGTACCGGGCTGCGTCTACTAGCGTACCGGGCTGCGTCTACTAGCGTACCGGGCTGCGTCTACTAGCGTACCGGGCTGCGTCTACTAGCGTACCGGGCTGCGTCTACTAGCGTACCGGGCTGGTCTACTAGCGTACCGGGCTGGGTCTACTAGCGTACCGGGCTGGGTCTACTAGCGTACCGGGCTGGGTCTACTAGCGTACCGGGCTGGGTCTACTAGCGTACCGGGCTGGGTCTACTAGCGTACCGGGCTGGGTCTACTAGCGTACCGGGCTGGGTCTACTAGCGTACCGGGCTGGGTCTACTAGCGTACCGGGCTGGGTCTACTAGCGTACCGGGCTGGGTCTACTAGCGTACCGGGCTGGGTCTACTAGCGTACCGGGCTGGGTCTACTAGCGTACCGGGCTGCGTCTACTAGCGTACCGGGCTGCGTCTACTAGCGTACCGGGCTGCGTCTACTAGCGTACCGGGCTGCGTCTACTAGCGTACCGGGCTGCGTCTACTAGCGTACCGGGCTGCGTCTACTAGCGTACCGGGCTGCGTCTACTAGCGTACCGGGCTGCGTCTACTAGCGTACCGGGCTGCGTCTACTAGCGTACCGGGCTGCGTCTACTAGCGTACCGGGCTGCGTCTACTAGCGTACCGGGCTGCGTCTACTAGCGTACCGGGCTGCGTCTACTAGCGTACCGGGCTGCGTCTACTAGCGTACCGGGCTGCGTCTACTAGCGTACCGGGCTGCGTCTACTAGCGTACCGGGCTGCGTCTACTAGCGTACCGGGCTGCGTCTACTAGCGTACCGGGCTGCGTCTACTAGCGTACCGGGCTGCGTCTACTAGCGTACCGGGCTGCGTCTACTAGCGTACCGGGCTACTTCACTGACTCAGTTCTTCTGTGAAATGAACAACCTGAAAAGCTCTGAGGTGTATCAGTATCTCCACAGTAATAAGGTCTGTGGTGTTTAGTTAAAAGAGGTGAAACACAATCTTATTGACCTTAAATCAGACACCGAGCCAGACAAAGACTTAAAGTCTCCATCACTGAGTTTGGGTTCATTACAGAGAAAATCATGAAACAGAAGATGAATAAATATTATAAAGCTTTGACCTCCATACACCTGAAATCAGACCTGATGTTCTCATCAGTTTTCAATTTGTCTGAGGATCTGGCATCTCCGGTGGTTTATTGTAGTCCAGACACAAAGTAGGACGCAGGTTTTCCTCCATCGGCAGTTTGTCAACAAAGTGAAATTATCTCACATGCAGAGTTTTGGGTGGTCTCTTCAAGTTCACATTTTTCAGACACATTATTCGTCTGTAGGTAGAAGATGAAACTTTAGCTCTTTTCACAGGAACTCTTTTTGTTTTGGTCCATGTTTAAAACTCTGTTGTTGTAGCTGCTGATTTAGTTTGGTCTGGTTGTTCTGCAGCCCCTGAACACAACAGGTACCTGAACGCAGCACGGCTATTTTAGTAAACTTTATGGTTGTTAAATAAATCTAAACAAAACAAAAACAGTTTTATCTGATAAACTGAATGTAAATTACTTTCAAATAAACTGTGCTCACCTTCCTGTTTGACAGGAAGTTGTACCAGAATCATTAGGACAGAGCAACAAGGAAGAAAGTGGAAAGATTCAAATGAAACAAACGCTGTTTCAAATTTATTATTTACTATATTTATTGTTAAAACTGTAAACTCAAGCCTCATTCTGGAGTCAAACCCTGCTCCTTCAGAAAATATTCAGGAACTGGTCGTTTACCTGTGGGGTGGAACAGGTGTGCAGGAACTCACACTGTGGTGTTTGTTTCCAGGTGCCGTTGGATACATGGGAACAAGTGCCTTCGTGAGGAAGATCTACACGAACGTGAAAATCGACTGACCTGGAGCTCGGCGCCGACACGGGGAGCCGACGTGTTCTGAAAGACGGCGGGCACGAGTCCTTTATTTTATTTTTTGTTTTTTCTTGCAGAGATCGAGAGAATCTCGCTTTGTACAACGTAGTTTTTCCATTTTCTGAGCGAAATCCATTTCCACACGTCGAGGTGAGCGAAGAGGAGCAGATGTTTGAGGCGCAGATGTTTGAGGAGCAGATGTTTGAGGCGCAGATGTTTGAGGAGCAGATGTTTGAGGTGCAGATGTTCGTGCAGCAGAACCCGGAGTCGTGTAGCTCTCTTCAGTGAAGAGGCCGGAGGGAGGTTCTGTCCGTTCAGGTGTTCTGTTCTGGTTTTCGAAGCCTCTTTAAACCTGACGCCTTCACCGCAGTTCGTTTTGGTTCGGCGACTCGACGGTCGCCGCCTCCTTCCAGAGCCCGTCCAGCCATCCATCCATCCGGAGGTTCGAGTCCCGCTGGTGTTTCATGTACAGATCAAAGACTGACAGCAGCTGGGTGCAGGAAGAACTGATTTTTAAATGAATGTTTGATGTGATCCCATTTCTTTCTTT
>JBBPBX010024055.1:27018-39997 GCA_038048925.1 Garcialebias charrua
TAATATTTCTACAGGAAACACATCTGCAAAATTCTAATCAGGTCAGGCTCAAATATCCATGGATTGGGGAGATTTACCATTTGAGCTTCAACTCAAAAGCCAGAGGAGTAGCCATACTTTTTAATAAGAATATTCATTTTACAACATCAAAAATAATGAAGGATACAAATGGCAGAAGACAGCTTCCGGTTCCGGTTCTGTGAGGTGCGGAGGTGTTATGAGCTGCTGCTGAGGAAAACTTTAAACCTGTGCGTGAGTATGACTATAAATCATTGGTAAGTCCATATTTATTTAAATACATTTATATAATTAAATGTAAGGTCATAAAAAAGGGATACTAAAATTTAATAACGATTTATTTTTTCGCTGAACAAAGCTGGACGGGGAAACTTTGAAGAGCCTAGAATTGTTTGTTGACGATTATTTTGAAAAGCTAGTCATGAGCAAAACCAGTACATCCGGCGCTGCTAGCGAGTCAGCTAATGCCCCGTTAGCTAAACGACACCGAGAGGGTAGCTCAGATAGCTCGACAGAAACGTCCGCGGACAATTCAGGCTTCACGGCTATATTGGAATCAATAGACAAGAAGTTGTCTAGCTTAGACGCCCGGCTGGCTTTGGTAGAGGTGTTACACAAAGAATTCCAGAGTTTGAGAGAATCGCTCGAGTTCAGTCAACACCAGGTAGCATCTCTAGCTAAAGAAAATACGGAGTTGAAGGGGACCGTGAGACAAATAACAGACCAGATTACGCAGCTTTCTGGCGATAATAAGAAAATGAAAGAGTCATTGTTAGATATCCAAGCTAGAAGCATGCGGGAAAATCTAGTTTTTTCTGGAATTCCGGAGAAAACGGAGGAGGATCCGGAGGCCTCGGTCCGGGCCTTTATTCAGAACCAGCTAAAGTTGCCGAGTGACACTGTCAAATCGATCACTTTTCATCGAGTTCACCGCCTGGGAGGTAAAAAACCTGAGAATACTACTAGGCCACGGCCAATAATAGCTAAATTTGAACATTTCAAGCAAAAAGAACAGGTTAAAAGCCGAGGTAGGGAACTTCGTAACACACATTTCAGTATGAACGATCAATTTCCTGTAGAAATTCTGAATAGACGGCGCATTTTATTCCCAATAAGAAAGAAAAATATTAGCGAAGGAAGAAGAGCTAACATCTCGGTGGATAAACTCTACATAAACGGTCAGCTGTTTAGAGATCCAGAGGCTACTCCTTGGCTGTATTAGCCATATAATCAAGGTAAGAATTATTTCGGTTGCTAATATTAATTGATATTATTAAATATAGTATTTATTAATATTACTTACCAGCTATATTTATTTTCTTCAGCACAGCTCGGTTGGTGGGGTCACACAGATCGTGGTGGTACACAAGGTGTGATGGCACTTGATGTGGTAGGAGGGTTCTTTTGTTATTTTTTCTTATCTGAGTTATGTTTTCATGTATATCATCTCTCTTTGTTTTCCTGTCTATATTTTTCTAAATTAACCCTTTAACACCGCTGCTATCGCTGACGATACTTTTTCCACACGTTTTCCCAAGCTATTTTTAGATTACCGTAACTCTGCAACCGTTTGTGCTATCAGAAAAATTCAAACGGTGT
This sequence comes from Garcialebias charrua, assembly GCA_038048925.1. Taxonomy (NCBI): domain Eukaryota; kingdom Metazoa; phylum Chordata; class Actinopteri; order Cyprinodontiformes; family Rivulidae; genus Garcialebias; species Garcialebias charrua. The sequence continues at coordinate 28,636 of JBBPBX010024055.1, forward strand.
TTGAAAGAAAAAAAAGTGCGCTTTTAGGCTCTTTTTGCTACAATTACGGTAGTCACCCTCCCAGAGCTGCAAACGCCCGGGAAAGCGAGTCTTTTGTCTTCAGCACGAACAGAGTGCAGCTTGAGCAGGAAAAACATGAGCAACAGAGCAGAGATTCAGATAAAACTATGTCAAATCAAGGAATAAAAAGACAATAAGAAGATTCCTGGATGATTTGAATTTGGAGAAGTTTATTTTTGTTCTTCTGAAGAAAAAGCTGAAAAAAACATTTGATCTAACAATCTAATAACTTTTTGAATTTTATTTCTGAATGAATGAGGGCTGTTATTTGGTGGATAATTGTTTTATACTGGGTACATATAATAGGATATAGTTTTATTTTATTTATTATATTTTATTTTGTTTTTGGAATAGTATATCAAGTCTATAACATATAGTATTCATCAGTTTGTACTTTGTTTGTGTAGAAGATAATGAGAAATGTAGGGAGGGGAAATTCGCCTGTAAATAATTTGAATTGTTAGTCTGTTTCTTATTTGTAAAAATAAGTGAGAATAAAAAAAACATTGTAAATATGTTCTATAGTGTTGAAATTGTTAATTTGTGATGCAAAATCTGTAATTCATGTTCAAATGCAGTGTTTTATTTGCATAAAATCTCTAAAATCTAATTTCGCTTATTGATTTTCTTGATGTTAAACAGTTTTAATAAATGGTTTTTAACAAGTATAATGTAAAATAATGCCAGATATTGAAAGATCTAAATATTCTGAACAAATGTGCTGAAGCACTTGTCCATAGAACATTTTCTTCATATTTTCTAGTGAAAAACAAGTAAAAATGCCAGGCGGAAATTTGAGGCTTAGGTGCAAAAGGGTTAACAATTGTCAGAGCACAAGCACAGGGGTTCACATTCATCTTTATATATCCATACATTTACTTCATAAATGAAAACTTCCCTGATTCAATATATAATTAACCTTTAAGGAATATGTTTTTGTCTGGATATATTACTATCTTTTGTATTTGTGACAATGGGTGTGGTTTAGCTATATTATCATTAGCACAGGTATGGGTACCTTAGGGTTTGTCACATGGAACATTAATGGAGCCGGTAGCCAACGTAAAAAATATAGAATTTTTAACCAGATTAAAAGATTAAAGGCAGATGTTGTATTACTCCAAGAAATTCATAAATTGGCATCAACTGTGGAGGAGCTTAAATCTTCAGAGTTTCCTAATGTATTCTCAGCATGTTATAATTCAAGACAAAGAGGGGTGGCAATTTTAATAAATAAAAATGTTAACTTCACAGTATTAGATCAGGTTATAGACCCGCACGGTAGATATATAATATTAAAGTTATCAATATTTAGACAAAATTATTGTATTGTTAGCATATATGGACCGAATGTAGACGACGCAGCTTTTTTTCATGATTTTTTTTCCACCCTATCAAATCACATGGATTCCTCACTGGTGATGGGAGGTGATCTCAACTTTGGTTTAGATGACAAATTAGACAGACTGAATGCAGCGGGAACTCAACGCAGTTGGCAATCTATAAATATAGTTAAACAGTATATGAATGATTATGGGCTCTGCGATGCATGGCGTTGTTTTCACCCTGATAGCAAAGAATATTCTTTCTTTTCACATGTGCATCACTCATATTCTCGTCTAGATTATTTCATAGTAAGCAATTCATTGATGACAAACATTTCAGACACTAAGATACACCCTATTGCTGTCAGCGATCATGCACCAGTTACTGTAAATTTAGATTTAAAAAAACAACAACAAAAAATATAAATTGGAGATTAAATACATCACTGCTACAAGAAGAAGAATTTTTGCAATATTTTAAAAAAGAATGGGCATCGTATCTAGAGTTTAATGACTTGCCAGGAACTTCAGCATGTACACTTTGGGAGGCTGGGAAAACAGTCATGAGAGGTAAAATAATATCCTATTCAACAAATAAAAAGAAAAAAGAAAATAAACGTATTGATGAATTAGAGAAATCCATTAAATTGTTAGAAGGTCTACAAGGAGAGGAAACACAGCAAAAGCTACGCAAATTAAAATTAGAACTAAATGAATATATTGATAAGAAAAATAAATTCTTGATACAAAGACTTAGATTAGATCATTTTGAATACGGTAATAAATCAGGGAACTTTTTAGCTAATCAACTCAAATTAAACAAAGAAAAAACATCTATATATGGTATTAAAGATGAAAATGGAAATATATTTTATGATGAGGGAAAAATAAACGATGTTTTTAAAGATTTCTATAAAACTCTATACACTCCACAAATAAATCCATCTAACGAGGATATTAATGAATTCTTGGAGAAAGTAACACTTCCAAAACTAGATATTAGTCAGTCATCAAAACTAGACTCACCATTAACATCCGATGAGCTCCATGAAGCAATTAAAAGCATGCCTAATAAGAAATCTCCAGGTCCTGATGGATATCCAGTGGAATTCTATAGAGTATTCTGGGATATACTGGAACCGATATTCTATAGAGTGCTACTTGAGTCAGAAGGAAATGGCAGGCTACCAACACATATGAATTCAGCTAACATTAGTCTCTTATTAAAATCAGGCAAAGACCCAGTATTACCTACCAGTTATCGTCCAATTTCTCTTATTAATGTAGATGTTAAAATAATTTGTAAAGTCTTATCAAAAAGACTAGAGAAGATAACTCCTGTTATTATACATCCAGACCAAACCGGATTCATAAAGGGAAGACACTCGAACACAAACACTCGCAGATTATATAATGTAATAGAGTATTCGTATTTTAAAAATATTGAAACAGCTATTTTTTCTTTAGATGCTGAAAAAGCATTCGATAGAGTAAATTGGAATTTTTTATTTGCTACCTTAAATAAATTTGGTTTTGGGAATTACTTCATTAACTGGTTAAAAATATTATATAGTTCACCAACAGCGTGCGTCAGGACAAATAATCAATTATCTTCAAGCTTCTGTTTACAGAGGGGCACCAGGCAAGGTTGCCCACTTTCACCAGCATTATTTGCTATTTTTATTGAACCTTTAGCAGCAGCAATAAGGCAAAGTGCTGATATTAAAGGAATAAAGGGTAGAAACATAGAACATAAAATTAGTCTTTATGCTGATGATGTTTTGCTTTTTCTTGAGAACTCAGGAAACTCAATATCTAATGTTATCAAGTTAATCAACTCATTTTCAAAAGTTTCTGATTATTCTATAAACTGGACAAAATCTACAGTGCTTCCGATAAATTGTGTGTTTAATAATTCTCTTAATGAAAGACTACAATCAGGTAATATTAAATATTTAGGTGTTAATATCTCTCCTAAATTGGAGGATTTAATAAAATTAAATCATATCCCACTATTAAAGAAAATTGAAGACGATCTTACTAGATGGAGATCTCTACCCATATCACTTATGGGAAGAGTTGCCTCAGTAAAAATGATGGTGCTGCCAAGAATAAATTATTTATTCTCAATGATTCCAAATAAACCTTCAAATGAATGGTTTAAGTCCCTGGACTCTTCTATATCTAAATTCCTTTGGAACAATAAAACTCCGCGTATTAGTTTAAAAACATTACAAAAATCTAAAGATACCGGAGGATTAGAACTTCCAAACTTTTATTACTACTATTTAGCAAACAGGTTACAATATATATCAAAGTGGTTAAAACCAAATGCACTAGATGAAACTTGGATAGATATAGAACAAACTTTATGTAATAATATTAGGATTTCAGATCTACCATTTATCAGTACAGATTTAAAAAGACATGTCTGCTTTAAGAGCATCAATATTAGCTCATCTCTGACAGCATGGTGGGAGTATCTGAAAATGACAAAGTCTTCACTACTCCCATGTAGACATACACCTCTCTGGAACAATCCTGACATTCAACAAGAAAATAATATGTTAAATTTCCCAGGTTGGAGAATGAAAGGTATTGAATGTCTAGAACACATATTTGAGGGTATAGACTTTATTCCATTTAATAAATTAATAATACAATATGACATTGATAATAAATATTTCCTACAATACCAACAAATTAAGTCAATTGTAAAAAAGAAATTTAAGCTTAATAAAACATTGTTGGAAACACCAACATGTGTGTTAGAGTTTATTAATTTTCAACCACCCAAATTATTATCTAAAATATACAAAAAATTGTCTAGGATCGATGACTCGATATCACTACCTGTTGAAAAATGGGAGTCAGATTTATCAATCAACTTTGAACAAAACATTTGGTCTCAAGTATGTTCAAATACTTTTAAATTGACTAGAATCTCCAATTTACAATTAATACAATATAAGGTTCTCTATAGAGTACATTATACAGGGCAGCGAATGTTTAAGATGGGCTTTATACCATCTAACAAGTGCTCACAGTGCATAAGTAATACACCTGATGATTATATTCACGCGCTCTGGTTCTGTCCACCCGTTCAGAGGTTCTGGGTACAGGTATGTGAAGACTTGTCTAAATGTTTGAAATTTAATATCCCACTCTCTCCATCTGTTTGCTTATTGGGTATCTTTGAAGATGTTATACTAGAAAAAAATACATCCTATATGCTTTTCACTGCCTTATGCATCGCAAAGAAAACCATACTCGTAAATTGGAAAAATAAAAATAATCTTAGCATTAATCAGTATAAAAATCTTCTGTTAGATCATATTAGTCTTGAAACAGCATCTGCCGACACATTGGATCAACCTATTTGGCATTCTTTGATCGGCTCCGTTACGTAGTGAGGGTGGGGGGTCTGGGATGTGGCCTTGTGGGGCATTGGGACTGGAGGGGGGGAGGTTGGGGTTTGGGGCGCCGGGGGGTTAGGGCTGCTTGGGCGGGGAGGACCTTGTCTTCGACCTGGGGAGGACCGGGGGGGTTCTGGGGGATATCTACTGGGGGCGGCATGCGGGCCCTCGGGTGGTCGGTGGCGGCGGTCATGGGTCGCCGGTCGGTGACCCGGCTGTGCTGGGGTGGTTTCGGGGTGGGTGCCGGGGGCTTGGGACTCTGGGGGCGTGTCGTCCCCGGGCTTGGGCCTGGTGGGGGTCGGGGGTCTTGGGCTCTGGCGGGCGGGTCGCCGGGCTATGGGCTGGCTGGCGCTCTGGTGCCCGGCTCTGGCCGGGGGCTCTCGGCTCGCTGGTGGGTTGGGGTTCATATGCTGGGGGGTGGGTGTCTGGGGGCGTGACTGGTGGCCAATGGGAGGGGGCGGGCAAACCCAGCCTGGGTGTCTAATGTGTTATGTGTTCTGAAAGTTGTTAATATGAAGGGTGGGTATAGTATTTCTTCTGGGGTGGGGATTAAGTGGATGTCCTGGATGATGGTCTTGGACTATACTTGGCCGGTGTGCGGGCCCCGGTTGGGGCCTGTTCTTGGTGCTTCCTGGCTCTGTCGACGGTTGGGCGGGCGCTCTTGGCCGTGCCGTCCATGTGGGATTTTGTGTCCTCTTGGACGGCGGGCTGACTGCGGTTCGCAGGGGTCGTGGCGGCCCTGGTGGGTGTGGGCTGTTGGTTCTGCTGTTGGCGACCCTCGGGCCGTGTCCCTCTCTGGTCTTGGCTCAATGTCCTGGCGGTCGGAGAGGTGTTTCCTTTACCTCACTCCTTGGGTGGACCTTGGCGAGCTGGGGGGGTAAGCAGGGTCAGCGGGGGAGCTGACTCGCTGTGGGAGCACTGTTCCTGCAGATATTTTTCTCCCCATCCCTCAACACGCACCTCCGCCCTCTTCATCTTAAGGGCGAGATACACTCGCGCGTCCTCACGATACGCCAATACGCAGCGTACGTATGCCCCGTACGCAGCGTAGCCCCGCGTAGCCCCTCAGGGCAAGTACGCGCAAAGGTATTTTTTTACTACGCATACGCGATTCGCATACGCGATGCGCGGTGTCTGACCTAAACTTCCCCGGCGCCGGACTGTTTTGTATGTTACACAAATGAAATAAATTCCTCTTTTTTATCGCTGATCGGGCCTTTTCTTTTGTTTTTTTGCCTAAAGTCAAGTAACCGCTTCTTCCTCCGTTCACTCGATGAATGAAATGAATGAATTCAGGTCCTACCTGGGTGCGCGATGTTTTATATATTCCCTGGTGGGCTGTGGTGGGCTGTGGGCTGCAGGAAAAGCACTCCCTGTTATTATTTTTATTTCTGAGAGAACTTTTTATAACATATATAGTAGAAAGACCGTATCAGAACACCGCAGAAGTCTGAGCGAGCTGCTCACGATAGGTTTCACTTTGAGCTGACTGAAATCTGTCAATCATTTCAGTAGGCGTGTCAAAGTGACCAATCAGCGAGCTCAGTTGAGTCCTCTCCGTGGAGCGAAAAACTAGCGGAAGTGACGATCGGAAGTGACGGTACGGAGGAAATGACGTAGAATTTGGAGCGAAAACACGAGAATCTACGCGAGAACATCAGCCGGGCTGTTGCAGAGGCTCCGTATACGCGCGTATACGGGCGTATACGCGCGTATACCGAGTCTGCTTCACTGTATCTCGGCCTTTAAATTAATACATGTAGGGAATTTGGGTCTCGGGTGTGCTGCAATGGTTTTACATCTCTGTTGTTAAGAGCACCTGGGACTCAATTTTATATACACTTTAGACATTCATTCATAAACATCTTCATAAAAGTCACATATAGGGAATGGAGTGAGCACTATGGCTATGGGTGGCGGGATGACATCAATCTCGCCCCCATGCCTATGCTCACTCAACATTATGCATCTAGACAATTAGGGCCTGGGTTAGAGTTGGAGTGGAGGGGAAACTGGTATAATGCTAGCCTTTGCTCCTTCTCTTTCCCTTTTAAATACACTTTACAACAACACTCACCAACAGTACATTTGGGGACGGGGGTGTGTGTGTCGGGGTCTTGATTTGTTAATTTCAATTTTATTTATTTATGTATTTATTTATATATTATTTATTTATTTTTCTCTTACCCCCTGGTTGCCTTGCGGACATTCTGGGGGTGGGCCGTCAGGGGTTGTGCTGGGGTGTGGGGGGGTTCGGGGCCTGCGGGTTCGCCGTGGGCGGGGCTGGCAGTGCGCTCCCTCTGGGGCTGCTTGGACTCGGGTGTCCTGTCCTGTCGGCGGGGCGCGGGGTGTGCCGGATCTTGGGACGTCTGCTGCTCTCCACCCCAGAATGAATGGGTCTACCTCCTGGGTTTGGATGTGGGCTGCCCCATGTAGGGAGCAGGTACATGTCTTGGACCTAGGGGGTATAGAGTGTGCATCGGGATTATGAATGGAGCGTGTCGTTATTGTTTGTCTTTCTGTGACTGAGGGTGAGGATGAGGGTGGGTCTGAATGAGTGTGTCTGTGTATGAATGTTTAAGTGTCAGGCTGGGACTTGGACTGCCCCCTCTCTGATACTTCTGAGGCTACCCAGTGTCGCGCTCCTGCCACGTGGCCCCCTGGTGGGTGTTCCTCTGCCTACGGGCGTGCTTGGGGCCCTCACTATCTGGGGCTGGGCGCTTGGGCGTTTGTCAGCTCGGCCTGGTGGCTGCCTGGTGGGGCTCGGGTCCTCTGGTCCTGTCAGGTCTGGACCTGAGGGATGGGCGTCCCCGGTGCCCGAGCCTCGGTGACCGGCCCTGGGGCTACGTCGGTGCAGCGGGCTCCGGCGGGGGCCTGTGTATTGTCGCTGTTGACCCCGGGGGGTCATTGTGTGTGGTCCCTGGTGGGGTTCGTCCGGTTCTTCCACTTGGTCGGATCTGGGGAGTGGACGAGTGGCTCGTCCTGTTCGGGTGGTCCTGGGGACTCTGGGCTCGGGGTCCTTCCTGGGGTCTTGGGCTTTGATCGCCCCTTCGTCTGTCTCGGGCTTTGGGGGGACGGGTCTCTGATGCTTCACAGTCGCTACTAAATGTTCTATTGGAGGAACCTTATTCACTTATGCATGCTCACAACCACACACAAATGGATGCAGGGATGTATAGTAGATGTATGTAGATGGGTATATAAATGAATATAAATATATATGTATGTATATTGTATATATATTTGTAGGTATGGGTATGTGTATTTATAGAAATCTTTTGCAAGGTCATGAATATTATCAGTCTTTATGCTTGTATGTTTCGTTGTTGTGTTCTGTCATGTGCTTTGCAGGATTGTGGACGGAGGTTTGGTGTGTTTGCCTTGTGCTCTTTCTGTGGACAATTGTTGTTTTGTTGTCTCACTTTCTCTTTTCTTTCTTTCTCTCTATTAAAAAAAAAATACATATTGGAGTGAGAGGATGGCTATAAGGTGTGAAGGGAGGCCATCTATAAATGAAAAAATAAAAAAAAATAAAAAAATGAATAGATCTAGAATAGAAACGATCGAATCGGTCCTACCTAAATGATTGGGAGATCAGTGTAGATTATAGTACCTTAAGTAGTATTCATCTACAATGACTCTTCAAAGATTGAGATCTTTAACAAAAATGAACAGCATGTTGGCATAGTTAAATCCATTTAAGCCTTCAACTAATCAACAATCACTTTTGGCTGGGAGTGTTCAGAAAACAATAACAACTTCAATAACAACAAAAGTAGCAATTAAGCAACTAAAAACAACGTTTCACTACGTCAAACTCACTCTGGTCGTCAGATTCCAACGTGTCACACACAAGAAAAACAGTTCTTAGCTTTATAACCGATGTCAATTAAATCCTGCAGATTTAAACGGTTGTTAAGGTTAGTTTTTTGTTGTGGGTTTTATGCTTAGCGTTTCTAAGTTCTAGTTGGAACGGTTTCTTTTCGCAACTAGTATAGTTTAAACTGTTTAGTTTATTTACTATCCTGTGCTTGGACGACCTTGTTTTCCCATGAAGTCTTTGAGTTTGCGAGATCTTTGTCGTTTGTGGGGTTATTGAAATCTTTGTCCTTGACATGGGCATGACCTAACATCACCCCCCTGAGGTCATGAGGGACCACGCGCACGGGTGTGGACGTCCGTCCATGGGCACGAGTTAGGATGCCATTGTTTAGTTTATGCTGTTTACGCAGCTTAGAGTAGACAGTACGCAGGAACTTCTTAGGTTTCGGCCAACGTTTCTCTGTACGTTTACCTCTTTCTGCGTAATTCAGGTGTGTCACAACTGTTGGCACAGTCGCAAGTGTGTCCGACTGGTCAGACTGCGACGGGTCACTGTCGTTGTGATGTACGTCTTCCCACTTCATGACTGAAGAGGTGCTCTTTGAGTCTGTAAGAACTATGTCATCACTGAGTAGTTCTAGATTCAAATGCTCTTGAACCAAGGTTTCATCGAAAGCCTGGCTGATGGCTGAATTATCTGTCCCAGAGGACAGCACAGCGTTCTCGGTGTGTGATCCTTGGATCTCTACACCGTCTTCTACCTGTGGTAGGAAGTGTGAGTTTGCCCCCCTTTTGTTTAAGGAGGGGTCCTCAAAATCTGTAACCATGAAGTCCAAGTGACTGTCAGCGTGTTGTAGACTGTCACTTCGTGGGCTCAGATGTCCTTGAACCAAGACTTCACTGAAAGCTTGGCTGTTTGCCGCATTACCTGTCCCATAGGACAGTACAGCGTCATCGGTGTGGGACCCTTGGATCTCCACACCTTCTTCTACCGGTGGTAGGTAGTGTTCAGTGAGTGCTGAAGGTGTCAGTTCGCAGAGGAGGTTCTCGTGATGGGCCAGAGTCTGGTCCAACTGTTGAGTCTCCTCTGTCTCACCTGTATATGAAGGTTCACTTACCGGGCTTGTGGTCTCGGTTGGGGAATCCATTGTGGCCACAGCGGTACCTGCTGTTAGACAGTCAGTGTCCTGACCTTGGGGAGGCACCACGATTGGCAGCGGACTGCTCACTGTGGCCCACATTGTCTGATTGCCATAATTTATAATCGCTTCAAAGCGATTTATAAAATCTTGGCCAACCACAAATGGAGTCTGGAGTGAGTCAAGTTCAGACACATATACCGGGTGGTATAGTGACATTTCGCCAATCTGCATGTGAACCATGGCTATTAGGGTTGTTCTCGTCTTTGCGAGGCCCTGTTGCTCACCATAAGTGTCTTTCACAAAGGGTATTTGCCTGTCAACATCGTTAGCGGCGGTCCTTAGCTCCTCAAACAGTTCGGCTGACATGGTAGACACGTCTGAGCCGCAAACCAGGAGTGCTTCTTGCGCGAGGACCCCTTCCAATGTGAGTGGCAGGTAAGCTCTCTTAGCTATCCCCCTTTTTATAAAGTTACACAGAAACCGTTCAGGTTTTTTCACACGTTTCTGTGTACGTGTGACTCTGTCTGTGTAATCATCGTCGCTGTCAGCATCATGATGGCTGTCTGCCTCATGACCTTCAGGACGTGGATTTTCAGCAATCTGTTTGCTGCCAGCATCTTTATTTTTAGGATGCTCATCATCAGCAATTTGTTTGCTGTCTGCAGCTTTGTCAATGTTGATTATGTTGTCAACTGTGTGCACTGAGTCGTTGCAATAGGCAGTGCTACGCATCGCTTCATCAGGTTGAACAACGTTGTTCGTGTTATCATCAAGGACAACGTCACGCGTTGTGTCAGCTTGGTCAGCCACTGTAACATTCAAATCATTTGACAAACAACTCACAACCTCAGTCACGTCCACGCGCGGAGACGCCGTTTCCATAATCTGGAGCATGTGAGACTCTTTGCATGTCTCGAGCTGTGCAGCTCGAGGGGCAGGGGCAGGAGGGCCGCTTCTCGGGGGTACATGTCGGGACAGACCATTTTTCAAAGGGTCACGGTTCCCAGACATCAACTTCTCTCGAAGTTCACCCACTGTGAGACCTAGGTGAGAACTCTTTTGGTTCGATCTGAACCATCTTGGTTCACCTAGAGAGCGAACACCTACCTTGTGTGGTTCTCTGCTCATCTCAGGGTTTTCAACCTGAGGGGCAGGGGCAGAACTCCCTGTGAACCGATCAGAGTCAATGTTCCAGCTGGACACAATCTGTGGTTTGTTATCATGAAAAACGTGTTTACTCTCGCACTCTGTAGGAGAGGGAACCTCTTCTATTTTCTGCGAGCGGGATGTGACCTTTTGACCTGGGCACACCACTGAGGGTGTTTTTCGCTGTTCGAGCATGTCAAAAAATTCCATAGCACATTGTTTAATTTCTGCCATGGTACTCTCTTTGCAATTAACATTGAAGCGAACACATTTCATTATGAAAGGTATTAGATTCAAAGTGAAACGACTTTTAAACAGGTAATCTTCCTCAATTCCAGGGACAGTTTTGTCCCCTGTGTAAGCAGAGAGGAGCCTGTCGTAAAACACCAGGGGATGTTCACCTGGTTCCTGAAAGATGGACGTTCTAGCAGGTGCATCAACAAATTGTGGG
>JBBPBX010024056.1:3595-24678 GCA_038048925.1 Garcialebias charrua
AAAAAAACATTTGTTTTTTGAATGTCCAGAGGACCAGACTTAGCTTTTTTAGATTTTTCTACCTTTATTGAACATGCATCAGGGTGTATTACAAAAAGTTAACAAAATGTATCCCAATTGTAGCAAAAAGTTGCAAAAGCTAGCAATGTTAGCAAAATGTCCTAAAATGTTGCAAACACTTGCTAAATTAACAAAAACGCAGCGTTAGAATTGCCAAACAATTTAATTCCATATCAACAGATGTCACTCGCGTGTTGTGAATGACTCTCAGCTACTACCACCCTGAACACAAATCTCTAAAATCATATAACCTCTAAGTGTATGTGACCTCCCAAATCCAGTTCTACTAAATGGTGAAATTTCAAATTTTATCTGGAAACAAAAAAGGAATATGATTGCACATAAAACAATCATCGCTCCGTATGAAAAGGGAGGACTCAATTTAATTGACATCACATCCAAAAAACAAGCCTTAATTATGCCGGTTACCCACTGCACAACTCGAAACGCGCCTGCCGTCCCCTTTTGGCCGCTGGTCACGGTCCCACTGAACCACTGAACACCGTCTGATGACGCCCACTAGGGGGCAGCAGAGGGAGGGGTCTCTGGCTTGTTTTCCGGGTTCAGTTGTTGTTTTAACTGCACCTCCGACGGTCTTCGATGAGATTAAAACTTTTTTTTATGTTTGGGGTGATCTACACTGGAGAGGACAGCAGCCTGTCAGCAGCAACTGTAAAAATGCCACGTTTATTACCGGAGTTTGGTTCCAATTCCTGGAGGCTCGATCCGCTCGACAAAGGGGGCAGTGGGTACTAGGCAAGAATCAAACTCATCACAAATTTTTTAACATCATCAACCAGACATACATGGCATGATTATTTTCAAGCATCCTTGAATTCATTCGGAACCAAAAACATTTTCAATCTATGCTCCATTTCATCCCTGTCACAAATATCACAAATCGGTGAACTACATTCAGAAGCTCTACAATCTTGGAACAAAGTCAGACCTTTCTTAACCACAAGCGTTCAGTACCGGTCTCATCTCTCGCTGTCGATCTTCAACAACCCTGAAGTGGTCTGTGAGGGCAGGACGCTAGATCTCCCATCCTGGAGGGGAGCTGGTATTCACACCTTTGGAGGGAGGAGACGACATCAGGAGGTGCAGGATGACGCCTCGTCTTTCTTCCTTTTGCTTGGTGACAAGAAAACAGAAGTTCAAGTTGTCAAAACAAAAATATGGTACAACATTCTAATTTCACAAATTGTTCAAGAACCTACTGCAAACAAAAAATGGTCTGAAATATTTCAAAATCCACCAGTCCATGATATTTGGTCAAATTTACACATTAAGTTCAGTCACAAACAAGCAAACAATACAGATTTTTTGTTAAGACACAGGAGAATATTTACTGGCGTCATCCTGCACCAAATCAATAAAGAAAAATTTAGCAGAGATTGCACAGTTTGTCTTTCAGAGCCCGAAACATTAGAGCACCTGTTCCTCTGCTGTCCTGGCTGCACCATCTTATGGGACAAGATCAGAGACTTACTGGAAAACAACTGCAATATTAAACCACAGAACGACAAAGAATGGAACTGGATGAGACTCTTTGGACTTCAGAAATCCTATCAACAACAAAACCACAATCACTATCTCCTCTGCAATATCATACTGTCAGTTACCAGACACTCCATCTACACCTGCAGGAACTTTAAGCTCTATGAAAATACAGGTAGTCCCCGATTTACGAGCGAGATCCGTTACAACGAGGCGCTCGTAAACCGGAAATCTCGTAATTTGGAACGGTTGCCATTTCTCTCGTAAATCCGGAAATTCGCTCGTAAATTGGAACGGTTATCGCTAGCGCGACTACAAACACTCTATTTTCATCCAAAAACTGCTTATGAGTGCATAAAAATGATCGGAAACGTGTGTCTATATGCTTAACTAACTAACTGTGGTGAAAAAACACATGAAAACTCAGTATTTTTTGCGTTTTTTCCGAAAATTCGCCAGCTCGTAAGTCTGGAACCTCGTAGATCAGAGCGTTCGTAATTCGGGGACTACCTGTAAATCCCTGGATCGCTGGAAACTATTCATTGGAATGATGCAAGGACACTGTAGAACTTTGTATTGTGTGGACAAGCAACTGTGTGAAGACATCTTTGGACCACTTGAATCATTTGGAATATTGGAAATAACAGACGTCTAAAGTTAAAAAAATAATAATCATTTTTGTTACATGACGGACATTATAGAACTTTGATGTATGTACAATATACATTGAATTGTGAATATTTTTGAATGAATTATATTTTATAATAAAAGAAAAAAAAACACAAAGCTCAGTATTTGTTAAGCTGAGTACAGTAGTAGTGTATGTTCTAGGCCAGCTGGCTCTGGCGGCCCTCTTTAAATAGGTTAGCTCGAACAGTTAAACAGCTAAAGATGTTTACCATATTTTTGGACTATAAGGTGTATTAAGCAAAACAAAACAGTCAGATAAGTCTAACTAAATTCAAAATGTTCACAATAACTCTTAACATTGTTCAACTGTACCACATAAAATTGGTTTGAGGTCAATAAGCACAACAGGAATTAATATATATATTTATTTATTTACAAGCTTATTCATATTTTAAACAAAATAATACAAATCAATATACAACCAGGAATACAATCACAAATAAAATGAAAAGGCAGCAGAAAGAAGAAAAATATCTTATGCCTGCCCCTTACCAAAAAATGAATTCAAACAATATCCATCCATCCATTTTCTTCCGCTTATCCGGGGTCGGGTCGCGGGGGTAGGGAGGCCCAGACTTCCCTCTCCCCAGCCACTTGGAGCAGCTCCTCCGGGGGAATCCCAAGGCGTTCCCAGGCCAGCCGAGAAACATAGTCCCTCCAGCGTGTCCTGGGTCTTCCTCTGGGTCTCCTCCCGGTGGGACATGCCCGGAACACCTCACCAGGGAGGCGTCCAGGAGGCATCCTAACCAGATGCCCGAGCCACCTCAACTGGCTCCTCTCGATGTGGAGAAGCAGCGGCTCTACTCCGAGTCCCTCCCAGATGACTGAGCTTCTCACCCTATCTCTAAGGGAGAGTCCAGACACCCTGCGGAGAAAACTCATTTCAGCCGCTTGTATCCGAGATCTTGTTCTTTCGGTCATAACCCAAAGCTCATGACCATAGATGAGGGTGGGAACGTAGATCGATCGGTAAATTGAGAGCTTTGCCTTTTGACTCAGCTCTCTCTTCACCACGACAGACCGGTACAGCGCCCGCTTCACTGCGGACGCTGCACCTATCCGCCTATCGATCTCACAGTTTTCCCTCATTCGTGAACAAGACCCCGAGATGGCCCTCACCCCGATAGTCGCTAAATGTTTTGAGAAACTGGTCATGTCCCACATCAAGGCAACCGTCAACATCAATGAGGACCCTCATCAATACGCATACCGTGAGAACCGATCAACAGAGGACGCCATTTCTTCCGTGGTCCACACTGCTCTCACCCACCTGGATCAGAAGGACTCATACGTGCGTCTGCTCTTTGTGGACTTCACATCTGCCTTCAACACCATGATCCCCCAAACTCTGATAGACAAACTATCTACACTTGGACTAAGCCCCTCTATTTGTAACTGGGTACTAGACTTCTTAACAGACAGACCACAGTCCGTGAAGATCCACAACTTCTCCTCCTCCACCATAACCCTCAGCACTGGCTCTCCTCAGGGATGTGTGCTGAGCCCCCTTCTGTTCACTCTGCTCACATATGATTGTACAGCCACACTTCCAGGCTGTCATATTGTTAAGTTTGCAGATGATACAGCGGTGGTGGGATGCATCACAAACAATGATGAGTCCAGCTACAGACAGGAGGTGGAACATCTGGAGAGCTGGTGCAAAGAGAACAACCTTCACATGAATGTGAAGAAGACGAAGGAGATGATTGTGGACTTCAGAAGGAACAAACACACCCACACCCCACTGATAATAGGTGGATCTGCGGTGGAGGTGGTCTCCAGCTACAAATACCTGGGTGTACACATGAATGATAACCTCAGCTGGAGCAACAACACCACCAGCCTGATCAAGAAAGGTCATCAGAGACTCTACTTCCTCAGACGGCTGAGACGAGCTGGTCTGAGCAGCCCAGTTCTCACCTCGTTCTACAGGTGTGCAGTGGAGAGCATCCTGTGCTCCAGCATCAACGTGTGGCATGGAGGCTGCACAGTTGAAGAGAGGAAAGCTCTGCAGAGAGTGGTGAAGGCTGCACAGAAGTCTGTTGGAGTCAGTCTCCCCACCATCACAGACATTTACACCTCCAGATGCAGGAAAAGAGCCACCTGCATCATGAAAGACCTCACTCATCCAGCACACTCACTCTTTGCCCCACTCCCCTCAGGACGGAGGTTGAGGAGCATCAAGTGTAGAACCACTAGACTGAGGAACAGCTTCTACCCTGAGGCTGTTAGACTCATGAATAAATAAAAATAAAATAAAAATAAACACTGCAAAATATCACATCATGCTGATGCTGATATGTTTTCTTGTTGCTGTGTTCATCTGTGACCATCTGTGACCATCTGCTCATACAAACTCATGTTCGTGCTGCTGTTTATTCCCACTATATTAGGCTTAGTGTATTACTAGTTGATGTTTTTCTTAGTTAGTTCTAGATGTTATTACTGTTTTTCTCTTTCATTTGTTGTTGGATGTAACTGGGACCTCGTGTACATAATCTCGTTTTCATCTCATGTACCACATGCGGTGCAAATGACAATAAAGACTCTCTGACTCTCTGACTCTGACTCTGAACAAGACCCCCGAGATACTTAAACTCCTCCACTTGGGGCAGGACCTCCTCCCCGACCCGGAGAGGGCATGCTACCCTTTTCCGGCTCAAGACCATGGCCTCGGATTTGGAGGAACTGATCCTCATCCCGGCCGCATCACACTCGGCTGCAAACCGCTCCAGTGAAAGTTGTAAATCACGAACTGATGAAGCCAGTAGGACCACATCATCTGCAAAAAACAGAGAAGCGATTCTAAGGCCACCAAAACGGATCCTCTCAACACCTTGGCTGCGCATAGAAATTATGATTTGTGAATCACATGTGAATGTGTACATTTAAGAAAATGATCAAAACTGAATTGTTAAAAAAAATTTAAGTAGCATAATGTGTATTGTATTAATTAGAAAAATTAGAAAGAGTTATTAATTTTGTTCTGTTACTGGAAGATTATTATTGTTTGAACTGATTGTTTCAAAAAAGGGGCAGATATAATAAGATTTTTTTCTTCTTTCTGCTACCTTTCATTTTTTATTTTATTTTGTATGTTATCATTGATGGGATTGTTTTGTATTGTATTTTTTTTAATGAACAAATTTTATTAAAAATAAATAAAAAATAAAGTTTAGGTCAATAAACCTGACTGAGTTGTGTCCAAGGTCAGTCAGCTGCAGAGGCCATCTTGACTCTGGCTGATGTATCAGTCAGTGCTTGTGTTTCAATAAACACACACACCCCCACGCACACAAACACCCACGCACCCTACCATCACACACAATACCGACCTAAATATGGCTACAAAAACTGCTCTCAAATATTTTGTTGACAGTCTCATGTAATAAAATGAGTCACAGTTTTAGTTTTTCAGTGATTAAAAAAAATAAAAAATCTGCTACTTTTGTGAACTGACATATGAAAACGTTATACTCTTTTTGGTTTCTTTAACTTTATTTTAATGTTCAAGTTGTGTTTCCTGGTGTTTAAAGTTTTGGGAACAGCTCTCGTCATCTTTTAGAAAACCAAGCACTTTGTTTTGTTTCAGGAAATGACTCCTTCATTTTTCTGTGATGCAGAATACTGTCAGCAGATGAACACACCCTGTCCTGTTGGAGGATGTTATCTGGTATCACATTCCTGGTTCACGTCTGACACCAGAGAGAACCGGTCCCACAAACCGGTTCCACACAGATGAACTTTCACAAAACTCAGAACTCACTGTGACGCTTGTCATGGTTAACGCCAAAACACAAAATCAAACGGAGACTTGAAACATTATCTGTTGACTTCTAACAGTTTGGATTTAAAATAAAACAGCTAAATGTTTTTAAAACGACAAGATGATTTTAATAAACTCATACAAGTCTTCTTTAACGTCTAACAAGGTTTAATTCAAAGTCAAAGTCAACTTTATTGTCAGAACTGCAATATGTACAGGACATACACAGGACCGAAATTGCGTTTCTCTCAGTCCCTCGGTGCAACAGTAACCATCTAAACACTAAACACTAAAACATTTAATAAACATAAGCATAAAATAGTAAAAAAGTGTAACACTGTCCTGAGTTTTTTCATAATAGTATAAAAGTATGAAAATTTACACCAACACTGAAACACCAAACACCCAATGAACATAAGCATAAAATGAAATAATAAAAGTGTAATACTGTCCTGAGTTTTTGCATAGTAGTATGAAAAGTATAAAAACGTAAATCTATAAAATAAACTGAAGTTTCTAGCGTTGACATTTGCAAAGAGTGGCACAGCAGCATATAAGTTGATGTACACAGTATATGTATGAGGTAGTTGATGTTGGTATAGAGGCAAAGTGGCATATGAAGTAAGGCACATAAGGCACATTTGGCATCCTTAGATAAGGCTAGTCTAATTAAATTAGATTTCACTTTTGGTAAATCAAAACTAAAACTAAACTTTAGATCACATGCATCAGGGTATTTAGATCACAAGCTTAGTTTGTAGTGGTTTCATTATCACTTCCTATGTATGATCATGTGTTGGCAAAACAAGCCATAAATCTCTGGACAGATTTTCATAAAACCCTCATAAAGTGTTGATTGGTACAATCAAAGGTGCCAAACCAGTTCAAGATGGCTACCACAGCTAAAGTTTGTTGTGGCAGGAGCCAGGTTGTCCTCATCACATACTAAGAATGCTGATTGTGTCCAGTTTGTTCTGAGTCAGGATTGATTTGATGAACAGATTTATTTTTGGACCAGCTTAAGAAATATGTGAGTCATCAATACAATCCAGTGAGTCGGCACACTTCCCGCCTACACAGCTGCTTTTAGAGATGGTTTGGAGATGGGACGTCAGCGATCCTGATGACTGTTTTATCTCTCTGTTAGCTTTGGCTGATTTGTTTTTATTTTATTCTATTTGTCCTGTGCTGGTGCTGGTGGTGTGTTGTATGGCATGGTGACACATGGTATAGGTATGGTCTGTATGGTCTGGTATGGTATGATTCTGTATGGTTTGGTATAGTATGGTAGGGTATGGTTTGATATGGCATGGCATGCTGTGGTGTTGTGTAGTGTTGTATGGTATGGTATGATTTTGTATTGTATGGTTTGGTCTGGTATGGTCTGGTTTACATGGCCTGGTCTGGTCTGGTATGGTCTGATCTGGTATGGTATAGTATGGTAGGGTATGTTTGATATATAATAATAATAATAATCATTTAATTTAAAAGCGCCTTTCAGGACACCCAAGGACACTTAACAAACCAATACAGTGTAATACAGATCAAACATTATCAGAGACAAATTGAAATATAAAATACATAAAGATTATAAAATGCAAAATAATAAAAAATATATTTAGTAAAGTTAATGATAAGCTAGTCTAAAGAGATGTGTTTTCAGGGCAGTCTTGAACAGAGAAAGGGAGGTGGTGTTTCAAAGGTCTGGCGGTAGAGCGTTCCAGAGGTGAGGGGCAGAGCAGGTGAAGGCCCTGCTCCCCATGGTGGAGAGACGGTTTGAATGATGACACGGGCAGCTGAGTTCTGGACCATCTGTAATTTGTGGAGAGATTTGTTGGGGAGGCCGTAGAGCAGGGAGTTGCAGTAATGAATACGGGAAGTCACAAGACTGTGCACCAGGATGGCTGTGGAGTGGGTTGATATGGCATGGCATGGTGTGGTGTTGTGTAGTGTTGTATGATATGATTTTGTATGGTATGGTATAGAATGGTATGGTATGGTCTGGTTTGGCCTGTCCTGGTCTGGTATGGTCTGATCTGGTATGGTAAAGTATGGTAGGGTATGTTTGATATGGCATGGCATGGTGTGGTGTTGTGTAGTGTTGTATGGTATGATTTTGTATGGTATGGTATGGTTTGTCCTGGCCTGGCCTAGTCTGGTATGGTCTGATCTGGTATGGTATGTTTTAATATAGCATGGCATGGCATGGTGTGGTGTGGTGTTGTGTAGTGTTGTATGGTATGGTATGGTATGGTATGATATGGTTTGGCCTGGCCTGGTCTGGTATGGACTGATCTGGTCTGGTATGATCTGGTATGGTATATTGTTTTTCTGTTTACAGTCATGATGATGGCTGTTATTTGTTTATTTTTTTTATTTTTTATTTGACCAGTAAAAAAAATATTTAGAAGGGTTTTTCTTAGTCCACATGGTTGAACATTTAATGTTGGAGTTGTTGTTTGAACAGGAACCCTGATTCAAGCCCAGTCCACTACAGAACTGGTCTTAAATTAAAGATCAATTAAATAGCATGTGATACGAAGGGAGACTGCAGGTTAGCTTTGTAAATAAGAATGTACCAGTGGTTAAACTGTGATGGGACAGAAATACAACAAATGGTGAAAAGTCAGTTTTAAGGTGACTCAGCTCTCTCTTCACCAGGACAGACTGAAGCAAGGACCTCATTACTGAGGACGAGGCCCAAATCAAATTATCCATCTCCTCTTCCATTCTACCATCACTTGTGAACAAGACACCTACATATTGAACTCCACTACCTGAGGCAAATGAATCTCGTTCACCCCTGGCACTGCCACAGAGGAGCTTTTGGAATACCTCATTGACCTATGTCATTGTAATGGACTTGTCTTCCACCGAGTCCTCAGACTCTGCCTCCTTAACGGTGGACATGGTTGGTGAATTAAGGGGATCCTCAAAGTGCTCCTTCCACCTCTCAACAATATCCTCAGTCCGGGTCAGCCATTCCCCAAGCAAATCAATAACAGCCTGGGCAGGGACCCGGACCGCTATTCTTTTCTGACTCACCAAACATTTTGCCAGAACCTCCTCGAGGCCAAAGAAAAGTCCTCCTCCATGGCCTCCCTGAATTCAGAGTTTTTGCATCCCCAACCACAAAGCCACAGTCCTTCTGACCACCCTGTACCTGTCAGCTGCTTTAGGAGTCCTCCAGGATGTCCTGATGCACGCTCAATAATCCAGGTAGAAAAATAAAGAAAGTTGAGTCAGGTCATGTGGATGGGTTCAAAACACCCGGGTTTTTTGAACCCATCCACAGGACCTGACTCAACTTTTTTGGAGTCCTCCAGGACAGCCAAGTCCTGAAAGTTTCCTTCTTCAGCTTGAAGGCCTCCATTTCCTCTGGTGTCCACTACCGGATTCTTTGGTTGCAACTGTGACAGGCACTGCCTTCCGGCCACAGCTCCTGGAAGCTACGTCTGAAATAGAGGCCTTGAACATGGCCCATTCAAATTCCATGTCCCCGACCTCCCCTGGGACATGTGAAATACTCTCCCAGAGGTCTGAGTGGAAGGTTGCATGGACAGGGGGCTCCAGATATTCCCAGTTCACCCTCAATCAATAAATCAATCAATCAATCAAACAATCAATCAATCAATCAATCAATCGATTAATCTACCAACCGAACGACCGAGACTTATCTTTGTTTCATACAAAACAACACAAGTTAAAAATGCCATAAAATGTTTGCTGGCTGCTCTAAACCTCCCAGACACAGCTCCTTTGTTTTACTGACATTAAGGCCCACAAAACAGTCATCAAACCAGGTAAAGAGCTGATCAATGAGCTGGGAGGGGCTACTGGTGTCTTTAAGACCAGCAACCAGGGCCATATCATCAACATAATTAATTAATGTGAAGTCTTTGTTGTTTTACCGCAACTCATTTGTGTATAAAGAGAATAAAAGTGGAATAGCACACAACCTTGTGGAGCGCCATGCAGTGTTCAGAACCCTGCAGGCAGATAGTGTTATTAACACAGACTTGTTGGGGTCTTCCTCTGAAAAACTTTCTAATCCACAACACAAGATGGCTGCTGACATTTAGATCATAGGCGTTTTAAAATGAATATGTGGCTGAACCGTATTAAAAGCTGATGAGTCCATGAATAATACACAAATACAGTATTTGTTTTCGGGTTGTTTAAATGATTATGGACGTTGTTGTGGAGGGAGAGAGGGGCATCCTCCACCCCTCTGTTAGTCCTGTAGGCAAACTGCATGAGGTCCATATGCTCAGCTGTAAAAGACACGAGTCCCCTGCTCACCAGGCGCTCCATACATTTGCACAATACAGCTGTGAGGGCGACCGGTCTAAAATCATTCAGAGCCTTTGCATGTGTTGTTTTTGGCACAGGGTCAATAGTTGATATTACCCATGCTTGCGGGACAAACAACTCAAATACAGGTAGTCCCCGACTTACGAACGAGTTCCGTTCCTGCGGCCGTTCGTAACACGAAAATCGCCGTAAGTCGGAAGTACACACGAGCCGCCACTTATACACGTACATGTACGGTAATGTACAGTTACCATGTTACCAAGCACTTTGCCTATCCTAACACAGTACCCTACATTATTATCCAAAAACACATACTGTACATTTGGAGACAAAAAAAATTTAATTTCTTACTTTGAGCTGGTCAAGCCTGTCTCCGTCTTTTAGCATGTTAACTCGTTGCACGTCCGAGCTCCGCAGCTTCGTGCTGCTCCACGCGGTCCAAACTGTTTACAGGAAGGACTGTTAGCTTGTTAGCTCCATACATTTGGAGCCACCATGAAAGGAAAAAGAGTGAATAACTTACTGGGAGCCGTTTTTCTGCGGTGTCCATCCATTAGCTGATGTTAGCCCCGCCAACAGCTGCGCCCGTTAGCATGTTAGCTCGTTGCTCCTCCGGTGCAGCTCGCTGTCTGCTGCTTCACAGCGTCGTTTTCCTTCGTCCATCCGTCCCTCCACAAAACCGCCGTTCATCTCCCAGCTCTGATCGGACACGGTCCGTCCGAAGCTGGCTGTGAGGCCGGAGCTAACCGAAGCTAACCGCAAAATGGCGGACACGGCGGCAGTGCCGAAAACTTTCGGAAACTGTCGGAAACAACCGGAAACTGCGCAAATAGGCTTAATAATAATAATAATAATAATGATACTTTATTTATAAAGCCATTTTTATTAATATGATGCGTTCGTAAATTCGGATCGCCATAAGTCGAGGAACACCTGTAGTTGATATTTCCCATGCTTGTGGGAAAAAACAACTCAAATATCTGTTTGAACACATGACCACATTTTTTTAACACCCTTTCTTCAACGCCCTCTGGCCCTGCCGCTTTATGAGGATTGGTTTTCTGAAAAAACTGAAACGACCTTCTTCACCTGTAGTTCCACAGGAGTTGGTGTCAGGGCTGCACAGAAAGAGTCAGTCTCATCACTGAAGTCACGTCGGTCAAATCTTGAATAATGGACATTTAGTTTATCTGCAAGGCCAAAGGGGTCAATGTGCTGATGGGAATCTGTTTGTTTCCTCCCCAGTATTGTGTCCATGCAGGTGACCAAACATCTCTGTGGGCCGGACAAAGAGCCTAATGAGCCTCTGTTGTGAGGACGACCAGTTTTAATCTAATCACAGGTAGATCTGAGCACACGACGAGGCATCTCATGCACTTCTGTAAAGCTTGGAACTCCACTTTCTGCTGTTTTGAATTTATAAAGCCTCCCGGAGGGAAAGTGTTCAACCACAGAATCAAAGTCCAGTTGTTACGTTTTTTTAGATGGTTGATAATCTATACCAGCACATTGAAGGTGAGTTGGAGGTAGTGGCCATCTTGAATTGAGTTTACGCCAAAAGTTATTGTGTTGCACAACCACTGAGTTTTTTTTTTGCCAGTTTTATTGATATTTATCACGAGACAGCTCACAGATAAGGTAAAAAATAATGTGAGGCAACGTGAAATATTTCAAAATGTAGCAAATTGCTCCATTTCATTTAGGCTTTTTCTGATTTGATGTAAAATATTAGACAACTGTTTAACACTATTTTACCACCAGGTCAGCACTTTGTGTATTCAAGTTACAAAGTATACAAAGTTCATTAAAGTTGAAATGTCTTTAAAACCCCACAGCTGAATTTCCACACACTTGGTGAGAAACCTGCTTTAAATGTGTGGAATTTAAGGAAATCTAAATGAAATGTAGCTAATTTGTACACTAGTGGTGTGTGCATGCACAACACACACACACCACCAGGTTTGGGTTTTATTTTGATAGTTCACTTCCGCTTTTTGGCAAGGAATTAGCATATTAGCTAAATATTTAGGTTTGAGCTAAACATTTATCTTGCAAAGTTAAATATTTAATTAGCACATTACATATTTGATTTAGGAATTAAATGTTTTGCTTAATAATTGAATGTTTAGTTTTGAAAATAAATATTTAGCTTGGAATTGCAACATTTAATTTAAACTTCAATATTTAGTTTACTAAACATTTAACTTGCAAGTTAAATATTTAGTATTGTAAATTAAACATTTAGCTTGTAAACTAAATATTAGTGTGGAGTTAAATATTTAGCTTGCTAACTAAACATTTAACTTGCAAGTTAAATATTTAGGTTTGAGCTAAATATTTAGTTAGCAATTGAAATATTTAATTTAGGAATTAAATGTTCTGCTTAGAAATTAAATGTTTAGTTTTAAAATAAATATTTAACTTGAAAATTAAGTATTTAATTTACACTTAAATATTTAGTTTTGTAAATTAAACATTTAGCTTGGAAATAAACATTTAGTTTGTAAACTAAATATTTAGTGTGGAGTTAAATATTTAGCTTGTTAAACTAAACATTTAACTTGCAAGTTAAATATTTAGGTCTGAACTACATATTTAGTTAGCAATTGAAATATTTAATTTAAGAATTAAATGTTTTGTTTAGTAATTAAATGTTTAGTTTTGAAAATAAATATTTAGCTTGGAAATTCAATATTTAATTTATACTTAAATATTTAGTTTACTAAATATTTAACTTGCAAGTAAAATATTTAATTTTGTAAATTAAACATTTAGCTTGGACATAAACATTTAGTTTGTAAACTAAATATTTAGTGTGGAGTTAAATATTTATTTAGCTAGCTAACTAAACATTTAACTTGCAAGTTAAATATTTAGGTCTGAGCTAAATGTTTAGTTAGCAATTGAAATATTTAATTTAGGAATTCAATGTTTTGCTTAGAAATTAAATGTTTAGTTTTGAAAATAAATATTTAACTTGAAAATTAAATATTTAATTTACACTTAAATATTTAATTCACTAAATATTTAACTTGCAAGTTAAATATTTAAACTATACATTTAGCTTGGCTATAAACATTTAGTTTGTAAACTAAGAATTTAGCGTGGAGCTAAATATTTAGCTTGCTAACTAAATATTTAACTTGCGAGTTAAGTATTTAGTTTGTAAACTAAATATTTTGTTTGTAAATAAAATATTTAGTTTGTAAACTAAATATTTCATATGTAAATCAAATATTTAGTTTGTTAATTAAATATTTAGATTGTAAATTAAATATTTAGTTTGCAAACTAAATATTTAGGTTTTAAATCAAATATTTAGTTTGTAAAGTAAATATTTAGTTTACAAACTAAATATTCAATAAATTAAATATTTAGTTTGTAAACTAAATATTTAGGTTGTAGATTAAATATTTAGTTTGGAACTATGACATTTATACAGTAAATGTATGAATAACTTGGTGAAAATCTGACTTTGAACAAAACAAAACATTTTTCTTTATAAAAGTCTAAATAAACCAAAATATTGCTGTTAATTTTTGCCTGTGTAACTTTACAAACAGCACCCCATAGCAGACAGCCCAAAAGTTTACATTTCTGATTGTTGTTAAATCGAGCTCTGAACATACTGTCCAAACACCCCCTCTGTTTCAGTCGAACCATAATGACTTTAATGAGCTGACACATTTACTTGTGTATAAATATATGTTGAACACAGTTCTGGGAAAGCTTCACACTTTTGTTCTGCACACACACACACACACACACACAAAGCCTTGTAGGGGTGGAATAGTTTGACAGGCCTTCTAAAGTTTCCTCACGCCTCCCATCCCTCGGCTGCTGCAGGTGCACACACCTGATCATCTCATTCTCCTCTCAGAGGCGCTCACATTCACAGCGATGGCTTCCATGGGGCTGCAGATGGCCGGCTGCGCCATCGCCCTTTTCGGCTGGATCGGGGTGCTGATCGTTTGTGCCGTTCCCATGTGGAGGGTGACGGCCTTCATCGGGAACAACATTGTGACGTCGCAGGTCATCTGGGAGGGCATCTGGATGAGCTGTGTGGTGCAGAGCACGGGCCAGATGCAGTGCAAGGTGTACGACTCCATGCTAGCCCTGAGCACGGACCTCCAGGGGGCTCGAGCTCTGGTGGTGGTCTCCATCATCACCGGCATCGTAGGGCTCCTCATCGCTTTTGTCGGAGGGAAGTGCACCAACTTCATCCCAGAGGAGAGCGCCAAGGCGAAGGCCTCGGTGGCAGCAGGTGCGATCCTGATCATCAGTGGGATCCTCTGCCTGGTTCCTGTTTCCTGGACCGCCAGCATCATCATCAACGACTTCTACAGCCCTCTGGTCATAGACGCTCAGAAACGAGAGATTGGAGGCTCCCTTTACATCGGCTGGGGTGCTGCGGCGTTACTCATCCTGGGAGGGGGGCTCCTGTGCTCCAGCTGCCCCCCCAAGGAGGAGAACGCCCCCTCTGTGAAGTACCTCTTAAACAAGGCGGAAGGAAAAGGCAAAGAAGAGTCTTATCTGTCCGACACGCCGACAAAGACCTACATCTGAGGCATGAAGACGGCTGAAATCAGGAAGTGCTGTCTGGCTCTTTTTAAACTGAAGGCCCGCGGGCCAATCGTGGCCCTGATTACCATTTCATCTGGCCCCAAAGATCATCTTTTAAACACTTTAAAAGTGACTTGTCAATCTTTGATGGATTGAGTCCTTCTTTTGTTTAAAAAATATGGTGCACATTAGGGATGTGCGATATAAACGGTACACGGTAGAAACGATAGAAATTTAGCCTACGATAGAAATCTGTCTTCTACCGGCTAACCGCAGAAAATCAGAGTTGTCCGATGTAATCTTTACTTTTTTGGTGTTGAAAACTGTGCGTAAGTGGTGTTAAAGTCTTTTCTTCGAGTGCTAAGTAGCGAAGCTATAAGCTAACTTCATCCGGCTTGCCGTAGTGTTGCCATATTCGGACGCATGCGCAAAACGCTGTGTTCTGTTGAAAGTTTTTTTTTTTTTTGTCGAAAGTTAAAGTAAGCGTTGGTCAGCTTTAGAGAAACCTGCCCTCTGATCTGTGAACAGAACGCTGTGTTGTGTGATTTTACTGCGAGACCCTCTGGTCAAAGCCACAGAGGAAACTGGTTGCCTTGTCAGCTCTCCTTAAAGCTGAAGGAGACGCCCTCTAGAGGGTTGGAGGGTGAAGTGTTTTCAGTGTAAAATGCTGCTCTGTTACTGTTCATTTCTTAAGTGACAATATTGGAAACTGTTAAGAGTTAACAACATATTCTTTAGTTTAAAACTTATGGCTAAAACTACACAAGATATATTTTGCACTGTTTTCCACTAGAAAGAAGCCTAATGCTTAAGCTGTTAATTATTTAAAAACTCTGGACCTAGTAGTGACATTTTCTTATTAGAGATTATTTTGTGGCATAGCAGTTTTCAAAATGAATTATGGCAAAAGGACACCCTATGATTTTTTTCATTCCTATTGCAAGTTTTATACCAAAAACATATTGCGATATATATCGTTATCGCCACCCTTCACAATACATATCGTGATATGAATTTTAGGCCATATCACACATTCCTAGTGCGCATATGGAAGGTTTTCAACCCTGAAGCCAAGAAAATAAATCAGAACTTTTCAGTAATCTTTGATTTTGACACCGAGCAACAAAAACTCTATTCGTACGGGATTAGTTGGGCGGCCGTGGCGAAGTGGTAATGGCCGTCGTCCCCTGATCGGAAGGTTGGAGGTTCGAATCCCGGTTCCCCACACCATGTGTCGTTGTGTCCCTGGGCAAGACACTTAACCCCGAGTTGCTCCCGGTAGGACTGGAAAGGCGCCTTGCATGGCAGTCTGCCGCTACCGGTGTATGAATGCGTGTATGAATGGGTGGATGGTTGGTATTGTAAAGCGCTTTGGGGCTCCTCACAGGGGGCTAGAAAGCGCTATATAAATAAGCTCCATTTACCATTTACCATTAGTTTTACCTAGGGACCACATGTAATCAATAAATTACTCCCCAACGTCTGCTTTTTATGTGGCGCATTCGCACGGGATAACCAAAGCCTGAGATTTAGCTGAAATTTATGGACGTCTTCCGGATATGACGTTAACGCGCTGCGTATTGCGTAACATCCGGTTGATTTTGCTCCTTTTCTTCAGCCTTTTCCTTTTTTTGGGCGACCGTTTTGGGTCGATATTTTGCTGGTCCAGGAAACAAAAGGTTATTTATGCACTCCAATGCAGCCAAAAGCAAATGAAAATACACCCAGGGAACAAGAAATGCCTAATTACGTGTCGGATCCCGCCCATTTCTGTCCAAATCACAGAGATGCCTATTCGCATTGGATTACTGTTATTGCAAGACTTCGGAGTGCAGCAAAATATAGTAGATGATTTATGGGGCGCCGTTTGTAAAGTTACACAGTCAAAACTTAACAGCAATATTTTTGGTTTATTTAGCCTTTCATAAGAAAAAAAATCTTTTTTTTTTTCAAAGTCACATTTTCAACATGTTATTCATACATTTATGAATGTCATAGTTCCAAACTAAATATTTATTTTACAAGTTAAATGTTTAGTTTACAAACTAAATAAATATTTAACTTACAAGTTAAATTGGACCTAAACATTTAACTTGTAAGTTAAATATTTAGCTAGCAAGTTAAATGTTTAGGTCCGAGTTAAGCATTTAGTTAGCAAATTAAATATTTATTTTTGGAAATTAAATGTTTAGCTTGGAAAATAAATATTTTGGTCCGGGCTAAATATTTTATTTGCTAATTAAATATTTGTTTTAGGAATTAAATGTTTAGCTTAGAAATTAAATGTTTAGTTTTGAAAATAAATATTTAGCTTGTAAATTAAATTTTTTGTTTGGAACTATGACACTTATAAATGTATAAATAACATGGCGAAAATCTGACGTTGAACAAAAAACTATATTTGATTCTTATGAATAATATTTATTCTAAATAAACCAAAATATTGCTGTTAATTTTTGACTGTATAACTTTACAAATGGCACCCCATAGTAATTTGCAGGGGGATTTTTACTTTACAAATTACTGACATGGCTGATTCGCACTGGATTAACAACACAGATAATCTCCGTAATTATAACAAATAGCAATGGTCTATAGGTAAAACTAATCTTGTACAAATACGGCTAAAGAACACATAGGACCATTCAAATTCTAAAGAAATAAAGTCAAAGGATGAATATTTTAATGCATTTATTATTATTTTACATTCAAATGTTAGTAGCTGTATGGATTTTTATTAGCTGATTTAATTAATTTTGATGAAAATATTAGATGAAAACAGCTGATGTAGAGCAACGTTCATGCATGTAACGATGATTAATTTTTCTTCTGACTTCTCTGTGTCATTCAGAAAAAAAGTCATATTTCTGTATGAATAATTAGACAAATACAAACAGAAAATTTCAACTTGTATATGTTTTCATTCCATATGGGCTGAGATTGATCCATGTTTTAATATTTTTGAGTTTGACAGCTCGTCCAAAAGACTCAAACACAAAGAAATGAAGGAAATCTGCACTTTAAAGGAATGAAGATACTTCCTGTCTGACGCTGCTTCAATCAGGCATGACTTTAGTTCAGGGACTTTTATTGGTTCTGAAAAGTCACTGATTTAGAACAACTGTTTGATAAAAGCACTTAGAATTGTTTTATTATTTATTTTTATTATTATTTTAACCAATAAAGGACTTTGTGTTCTACTTTTCCAGGTGAACCTGTTTGTTTATTTGCTTCAAACAAAATGCACCTGTAGGTTTCTGAACCAGTCGGTCCGGTACTGGCTGGCTCATTATCTGCAGAACAAAGGTGCAGAAATGACTCCTGCAAGTTTCACTGAGCGTTTCCAGCTGCCTGCATGAAAACACACGGGACGGGAAGAATTGAAACATTTGTTAAATGTTAAACTTACAGTCAAACTTTACCATCAAAAAATCAACAAAATATAACAGGGAATGTGAATTATTTAGTCAACAGCCTGACTAGCCTGTCAGAATTCACATGAAAGTGACACATTTCTGTACAGGTAGTCCCCGACTTACGAGCGAGTTTTGTACCTAAGGGCCGTTCATAAGTCAAAAATTCGTAAGTAGGATCACAAACAAAAAATACATATTTTTAAATAAATAAATAGATGTACAGTACTGTACAGTTACCAAGCACTTAGCCTATCCTAACACAGTTTTTAAAGATGAAGGAGTGAGTTGAATTGTCTCCCTTTCACATAAAGGGAGCTAACTCCCTTTATGTGAATGGAGCCTGCTAGGGAGGAGGGAGACAATTCAACTCACTCCTTAACTGTGTTAGGATAGGCTAAGTGCTTGGTAACGTACAGTACTGTACATCTATTTATTTGTAAATAAATAAAAAAAAAACAAAAAAAAAATTGTTTTAATAATGAGATGCATTCGTAAGTCCGAAACATCGTAAGTCGGGGGCGTCGGAAGTCGAGGACTACCTGTACATGTATAATGTTTGGTTTTTAATTATCTACACGATCAGTGTAGAGTTAGCACAGGATAGAATGCACTGTACGGCCACTTTTCATTTTCAAACAGACATTATATTTTGTATATCTGTTTAATGTATGTCAGGGACTGGTGCTGCTTCTGCAGTATTGTGGACTCTGTGCCGGTCCGTTGTGGTGAAAAGGGCGCTGAGCTGTGAGGGAAAGCTCTCTGTTTATCGGTCATTCTACGTTCATACCCTCACCTCTGGTCCTGAACTCTGGGTAGAGACTGAAAGAACCAGATCCTGGATCCAGGAGATCTAAATGAGTTTCCTCTGCAGGATAGCTGGACTCTCCCTTAGAGACAGGGTGAGAAGTTCAGTTATCAGGAGTTGAACCGCTGCTCCTCCACATCCAGAGGAGACAGTGGTTCATCTGGTGAGGATGGACCCTGGACGCTTCCCTAGGGAGGTGTTCTGCGCATGTCCAACTGGGAGGAGACCTCAAGGAAGACCCAGGACACTCTAAAGTAGTGTTTTGTTCAAGACCACCTAACACAAGACCAAGTCAAGACCAAGACCAGAGTGTACTGAGACCGAGACGAGACCAAGACTTTTAGGGTCCGAGACCAAGTCGAGACCAAGACGGGTCTCAAGTACTACAACACTACTACAAAGAGACTAAAGTCTCTTGGCTGGTCTGAACGTTATCAACCATTAAATGGTCATTATCAGTTATTATCATCCCCATACGTAGCGGTCAGATTGCCCCTCCTGTACCTCCTAGGAGGTTTAAAGGTACATTGTCACTGTTACAAGCGATGACAGCAGGCTCCGTCAATAGCTACATGTTAAAGTTGAAAGTAAAGGGTCTTGGTTAGGTTTAGGGTCTTGGTTAGGTTTAGGCACAAGGGTAAGGGGGTTAGGTTTAGGGTTGGTCCTCTGGGTCAGGTTTAAGGTTAGGTTTAGGAAAATGGTTACATAAGCTGAAAAAACAAAAACACACTTCCGGGTTTACGGAAACACACTGCCTACCTACTCTAATGCTGATAACGTTCTTTTAAACATGCTAGGAGGTAGATTGTGACAGTTTCGCCGCTATATATGGTGATGATAACAACGAACGCCCATTGTATGGACTAATTGTCAATCAACCTTAAAAATTGTTAACAAGATCTTAATTTTTTATGGGATCTTGCATGAGCTCTGTTTGCTCTTGGAGCACGTGTTGTGAATGAGGCTCGGCACCCTCCAGACCAAATGTTATTCTTTAAGATATCGCCACTTTTGTTTTGCAAAGTTTGATTAAACCCACGAAAAGAACCGCAAAGGTCCGTGTGTCTTTTGGTCATTGGATTCAAATAACCTCTACATCCAAATACAAAGTACAATTTAAAGAAAACTGACAAAAGATATTTGGAGTTGGTCAAAGGAGGAAGTGGGAGCGGGCGTGGTGATGGAGCGCAGAAGCAGCCTCCATCAGACTTCAAGCCAGCTCCACCAACCTCTCCTCTCAGCCCCACCTCATCCAACAGGCCGAGCTTTTTAAAGTGCCCCTGACGTCATGTTTCTGTAATAAATATGAAATTAATGCATTGTCAAAAACATTTCACATTGCTGGGATAAACTGTTGAGATCCAGTATTCTCGTGCACATTCACTGGTAGTGATGTCGGTAACAGGAAGTGATGTCAGCAACAGGAAGTGATGTCAAAGCGGAACATTGCATGTAAACACAGCAGTGCTACAATGGCTGACAACACAGACAGTAGAGAAGAATCTGATGTTTCTTTAGATTACCGTACTTTCTGCCCGATAAGTTGCACCGCCCTATATGTCGCATTAGTCCAATTATGTCCAATAAAGTGGAAAAATCCATAAAGGTGTCGCACCTCCGTATACGTCGCATCTATTATGCGTCACCGCTGACGCGTCGCGTATGTTACGCGTCAGCGGTGACAACCCGGAAATGGCCACAGGAGCGTGCACGGTAGGACTTTAACAAGATTAACACTTAAAAACAATTATTTGTTTGCTGAAAATTATAGCAAAGATGTGTCTGAGCTGAACTTTTCCTTAATAAATGCACGTACCGGTCAAATCAGCTGAATTAAAAAAAATAGTTTTGCTACGTCGGTGCTGTGAAGCGTGCACACGCAGCGAGCGGATACGCTTCATTTCTTTAAAATTTTACAAGATTAACACGTAAAAATATATATGTTTGCTGACATTATAGCAAAAGTGTT
>JBBPBX010024057.1:8684-20108 GCA_038048925.1 Garcialebias charrua
ATATATATATATATATATATACACACACAGTATATACTTCCCGAGTTATGACGCAGTTCCATTCCTAAGCCCGTTCGTAACACTGAAATCGCCGTAAGTTGGAAAATACGTCCAAACGGCACCTCATACATGCATCTCATACGTCCAAACGGCCCCTCATACATCCAAACGGCACCTTATACGTACAGTACTGTATTTTTACCAAGCACTTAACATATTACCGTACATATTTATCAAAAAACACATACATTTGGAGCCATAATGAAGTTAAAAAATAGTTAATTTCTTATTGGGAGCTGGTCAATTCTTCCTCCGTCTGTTAGCATGTCAGCTCGTGTACCTCCGAGCTCCTGCAGCTTCACGCGGTCAACAGCGTTTACAGCAACGTCTGTTAGCATCTTAGCTCATTGCTAGCATGTTAGCTCGTTGCTCAGCTGTAGCCTGTCTGCCTTGTAAACCTCCGCTCAAAACAATAAGGTCTCCTGTATTTCCACGTGCGGTCCAGCGGTTCAGAGTTAGCATATTTAGCATATTAGCCCCTCCTTACCTCCTCTGCTCCAGTCTGCCTTACGTCTCCTGTAAGTTTCCAGCACGTCAAGCTCCCCCCTCCCTCCCTCCTTCCTGTAAGTTTCCACTGAGCGTGCGTCAAGCTCCCCCCTCCCTCCTGCTCCCTCCTGTAAGTTTCGTTTCTCCTGTAAGTTTCGTTTCGGTACCGTATTTTCTGGTGTAAAGGCGCATAAACCACGTAACTTGAAACAATGCTTTTCAATGGGAGGCGTTTGTAACCGCGAAACGTCGTAAATCGAGACCGTTGTAACCCGGGGACTACCTGTATGTATAAAACCCGAAGGCGAAGGGAAGCCACCCTTTCATCTACTGTAGAAAACTCCAACATACAGGCACCAAGTCAGGAGCTACAAGTAGACCCACACCAGCTTGATGCCTCTCACCATGGTCAACTCCAGAGTGGCCTTTCTCAAGGAGATTGGTTCCAGAGCCCATGCTATGTGTTGAGGTGAGCCCAACTATATCTAAACGGTACCTCTCAACCTAACGCACGAGCTCCGGCTCCTTCCCCACCAGAGAGGTTGCGTTCCATGTCCCAAGAGCCAGCTTTCGTAAGCCAGGGTCAGAGCGCCATGGTCCCCACCTTTGGCCACTGCCCATGACATAATGCACCTGACTTTTATGGCCCTTCCTGCAGGAGATGCAGGAACCTTATTTTACCATCTTACTTTACCTGGCTAATGTGATTTTTGCTTCTGAACCTCATCACGCAGAGTCTTTACATCAGGGTTGTAAGATGTCACCTTCATCTGCGCACAGCTGTTGTCTGTGAAGGATGAGCAATGTTTGTTTTTAATGTAGATCATGTTGGGGAATAGCTGCTCACACACCTATGATGATCCAAAGATCGACATGGCATTTCATGTTTCGAGCACAAGTTCGTCCTGTTTGGGAAAGTTTTCATTTTCACTTCATTTGTGATTCTGAGCAAGAACGACTTTCTGACAGGCAACATAACATCTTCAAGATCCTCCGTCAGGCGTTTCACCTTGGACACCCATATATCTTTGTCAGTAATGTTGGCCAGTTCCTTTTCAAGATCGTGTTGACTTATACCTGCAAATGCAATCATGTTCAGCAGGGATGGATCAATGCTCAGGGGAGTGACGGGGAAGGATAATGTGTTTTTTCCTCTCTGATCTCAGAATCGTTTCCCAAACTATGTTTGCATTGCGATGACTGCAGACAGCAACTACTCTGAATTTATCGTATTGCGAGCTTGTTTGAACACAAAGAGGGGAAGTGAGACAGTGTACTTTGCTGTAAATCTCTGGCTAACACTGTCAGTTTGCACTTGAATGCCAAAACTTCCTCCAGCACATGCAGAGCTGCTCCTCCTCTCCCCTGAAGAGATGTATTCAGCGTGTTCAGGTGTACCGTCATATCCACCGTGTATGGATGTAATGTAGCTTGTAATGTAGCTTTTCCAGCCACATGGCTATTCCAGCTCAGCAAAGGTGAGCTGTTTTCTGGCCAGGAAAGTTTTTCACTTCTTACAGACACTCGGCAAAGTGTTTCAACACCTCCCCTCTGGACAGCCACCAGACTTTGTTATGCAG
Source organism: Garcialebias charrua (assembly GCA_038048925.1). Taxonomy (NCBI): domain Eukaryota; kingdom Metazoa; phylum Chordata; class Actinopteri; order Cyprinodontiformes; family Rivulidae; genus Garcialebias; species Garcialebias charrua. The sequence continues at coordinate 10,811 of JBBPBX010024057.1, forward strand.
TAGGATGTCAGAATATATGCTGCCCACCTCATTGCACATTGGCAATGGTGATGCATATTTTGTTTGACAAAAAATAAAAACTTTATTTTAATGATACAAGAACACTATTATCTTCACATTTAGAATTACATTTAAGAAAAGGGACTAAAATAAAAATCCATTTAAATTAAATAATAATAATAATTTATTTTCTGCAGCAGAGAGATTAAAGAGCCGCATGCGGCTTTGAAGCCTAGGGTTGCCGACCCCTGGTCTAGAGGTCTAGACAACCAAAGACCTTGTATAACCTTTGACCTTGATTTGTGACCTTGACTTTTAAGCTGGGTTGCTGAAAAGTATATGTGTATTAAGTTTTGTTAAACTATCTTGAGTGGCTAAGAGGTTATGGGTGGGACAAACGAAGGTTTACATACATACGATTTACGGACATTTGAAGACTACAGTATATCATAATACTTCCACTTTATTATTTTGTTGATTAATTGATTATTATATTTTTTGTAATCAAACCAGGAATACTCAGCTTGTTGTAAGGATGTTTAAACCTCTGACATGAAAGGTGATGTGTTCCTTCAATTTAATTTATATTCGACTAGAAAATGCTTTCTTGACTTGTGGATTTTCTATTGGACACTGAATTTGAAGTTTCTCTATTGAGCTGTTCCATTTTTACAGGTTGTCATATTTCTGTTTGACTCCTTAGGGTCAGTACTGTGACATTTGCAGTAAGGAGGACATCGACCGCGCCCATCCCATCACAAACGCCATTGATGGCACTGAACGATGGTGGCAGAGCCCCCCTCTGTCCCGCAGTACTGAGTACAATGAGTTGAACGTTACCTTGGATCTGGGACAGGTAAGCATAATTTCTGAAATACATGAATGTTCTCTGCTGGTTAGTCTGTTTGGTAGTTGTGTGCAGTTGTGATTTTCCTCTCTGTGAGCTAAATCTCTCAAAGTTGGTATTTTTATAGCCTGGCCCTCGCCTTCCTGCACAGCTCCGCTCAATTCTCATTTCCCTTCACTGCACAGTCTGGGACTTCTCCCATAGACAACGATTTCTCCGGTAGATTTTTGACCGGACCAATCAGAGAACAGAAGGGGCGGAGTTTTTGGCCCCTAACCTACGCCCCCACCTGTCCCAGCGCAGCCAGCGAGCAGCCGCATGTTCTCATTCAAAGCGATGCAGGACTGTTTTATAAATGACACAAATGTATTAATCTCCCCTTCTTAATCCCTTATCTGGAGTTTTCTTTTGTTTTTTTGGCCAAAAGTCAAGTGTTCGCTCCCTCCTCCTCCTGAAAAATGTAATTTCACGAGAGACTTCAACTTATGTTGGTCTACCAGAAAATAGACCTTTTATTGAAATAATCACAAAATTACAATAAACATTTGTATCGATATTAGCTCTGATTTACTAACTACGTTGACAAGAATTCAAATTAAAACAAACAGACAGTTAGGAACTTTTCTGTTGGCACATTACTTAACAGATTAATAGCTTATGAAAAAGAAGAAATAGGAGGAATGAAATAAGTGAAAGCTAAGTTAACTGAAGTTGGTTATTTTGAACCAGACTGGGTGACACCTTTTTCCCACACGAGCAGACTGCTGGGCTCCCGCACGCTCAAACACACCACGACTCGTTACCTGTTGACGGTTCGTCTCTTGGAGATAAGAGTGGAGAAGTGTCTGGACACACACGTGGATGGGTTTGTCCAACGGCCGTCCAGTTGAAACTTCAGCGTGTGTGGCTGATTCACGATACGAGGAAACTCGCCTCCCTCGGCAGGAAACAAAGGTCAAGCGCACAGACTGATTTTTCAAAATAAAACTTCAGAAAACAAATTCTTCCAGAAGTTGAGTGAGTGGGTTACAGTAAGCTTTACTGTAACACCAGCTGAAACGTGGGTCTAATTGACACAATGACCGGGACGTCTCCAGCTTTTCCAGAGGAGCAAACCAGTTGTTAGAAACTTTTGTCCTTGACCACTAAAGAAGATGCAGGAAATGGACCTTTATATGGGAGGCGGGGTCTGACCCACCTCCTTAATAACTATTGGCTGGTTTAACAAAATAAGAGATGGATATTTCATCTGATAGGCAGAACTGTCTCTGACGGACAACAGGAAAAACTGTTTACAGAATCGGCCAGATGGCCTGCTTGTGAGCACAGAGAATATTATGGCTAACTTTCACAGACAAAACAGAGAAGGAAGTTGCAAGTTAAAAGTTTACCATGGCTCATGTCCCAGATTCAGAACCTGCTTGTTCTTGCAGAAATAAAACTAGCAGAAGGTCAAAACTCATGAAAGTAACAGATCATCATTAAAATGACAAAATATACTGTAGATCAATTCTGAATTAACATACATTAAAGCTGGGGTATGTAAGATTGTAATGTAGTCTGTAACTTTTCAAACAATATATATTTTAACATATTTCTTCACTCTGTCACTAGATTGATGTTAGAGAGGTAATCTCTGAAAAAACTAAAAAAAAATATTGTCCCCTTGCTTCTCCAGGTGGTAAATAAGCATTTCTAAAAAGAAAAAGTGACCCGCCATTTTCCAGCCAATAAAAACAAAGTTTGTAACCAGCCAATAAAAACCGAGCTTGAATTTGAATCAGCCAATAAAAACAGAGCTTGAATTCAAATTTCAACAGACCACAAGGGGGCAGAGCCATATATGGCTCTGAGGGGGAGGGATCAGAATGCTTTGCTTGTTGAAATTTTTTCTAAGTGCTGCTGTTCTACAGAAACTGCAGACTGAACCTTTAAAGAGAAAGTTCAATCTGATTAATTAGTGTCCATTAATTCAAAATAATTGTAAAAAATATAAGTGTCCACTCGTCTCCTTGAGGGCTTCAAGAAGGTGTAACACTTAGAGTTTCAAAGAGATGCAGAGAGGTGTACTTGAAGGTCAAGACAGAGGGCCTGTATCACTACATCTGTCCAACAGATCTCACTTGTAAATGAGTCTTTGAGGCTCAATGTGATTTATCTGTTTAAATAAAGGTTGAATGAATGAATAAAAAGTTTGATAATAACATTATTTATCTGAGGAGCAGACTGCTTTGAGTTTAACTACATAATAGCTTAAAACTGATGGAGTCAGCACTGTTTAGCACTGTGTGTAAAAAATCTCAAAAATTTAATCACTGGTTGGGGTCAAAAACATTATTGCCTTCAGCCGTTAGCAATAATGAACCCTGTTGCTGTGCTCAGATTGCTGTTTCATGAAGAAAGCAAGCTGCAGGAGTGTCTGGAGTTAGCAGGTATCAGTCCTGTTATGAAAGGGCTGGTGTGTTTGTCATAGACCGTGGTGCAGAGAGTGGGCTGAAGACCCCCACCTTCGCAATACAAAAGAAAGGAAAAAGATTGGAATCCCAGTTAACCAGCCTCAACCTGCAGAGGGGAGGCCTTCTTCATGTTTAAGTGTCACTCTTCAGTTTGCATAACGAGACGAACTTCATTCATCTGACAGGTGGGGTAGTGGTGGCGCAGAGGTTAGAGAGTGTGGGGCTGTGATTGTGAGGGGGTGTCGCTGGTCAACCCCGGTTCAACTCCCCAAATGTGTGTAGAAAAGGTGAAACACCCACATCTGCCTAAACCCTCATTTGCCCCGCTCTGGGCCCATGAGCAAGGTTCTTGATCTCCCCAGCTGCTCCCCGGGCACCTTAGATGGCACCCCATTGCTTCACATGTGTGTTCACATGTGCAATGTGAAAAATGCAGAGAATTAATTTCCTCATTGGTGATAGAGTACAATAAAATAAAAATAAAAAGCTGAGAGAAGTAAAGCAGCACCACTCGGTGTCAGAGCAAAAACTGAAGATATTAGACTAACTAAGGCTGAGGAACAGCTTCTACCCTGAGGCTGTTAAGGCTGAGTTAGACTTTCGCTTTGGTCCGCAGACTGGAGCGCGCGCGCCGCGCGTGCACTGTGCCGCGCGGCGAAATGCGTTTACAGTGTCGCCTCGGTGTTTATAGTTGTCCCACGGCGGCGCATGGCAAAGTGCTGTTCTTTTACGGACCAGCAGGAGGCAGTACCCTCTAAAACCTGTGCATATGTTGCAAGAAAGGTGTAGAAGAAGAAATCTACCGTAGAAGAAGAACTGTTTGACGTCACACAACAAAAACAAATAGCTTTCTGCTCGCGTGCTGAACTGTTGTCTTTATTTGCGGTTTTAATGCATGGAGTCAGCGGAGGAGAAAGCGATCACGTGACTTTTGGCGAAAAAACAAAAGAAAAGTCCGACTCCAGATCAGGAATGAAGGATAATTTAATACATTTTGTGTCACAAAACATTCCTCCATGCGTCGCGACTCCGTCTCCACGACCACAGCGGCGCAAACAGCTGCAGGCTCCGGCGTGAAGAGGGTGAAGGCTGTCGGTCAATCAAATCGTAGCGCCCACCGCGCGCGCGCAGGGCTTGCGGAGTTTCAAAAATTCAGAGGTGCACGGCACGCGCTAATCCCCTGCGCGGGGCCAACGCGCAGGGGCGGGGACTGTGAAATTGCGTCACTTTTGGAGCGCGCACCCTCGCGCGCTGCGTGACGCGTCACGTATGAATCTAGCTTTAGACTCATGAATCTCTAACCAGGATAATCACTGTGAAAATTACTGTGGAAAAAAACAACTATGAAAAAAATCACTGTAATGCCACTTGGTTATTGATATATGCTGCTGACTATCCATGATGGTGATCTCTCATGCTGCTGATTATTTCATGTTGCTGTGTTTATTCGTCCTCATCTGCCTGCACAGACTCATGTTCGTGTTGCTGTTGTTTTTGGTGTGTTGTTTTTGTACCCTTAGTGCTTAGTGTATTCTTAGTCTTGTGTATTCTTAGTTTAGTGAATGTAGTATATTAGTTCATTACTCGGATCTTACTGATGTTTTCTTTACAGTTTGTATTTTTTGTTGGATGTAACTGGGACTCTGTGTACATAGTTTCGTTCCACCTCATGCACCACATGTGATGAGATTGACAATAAAAATCCTTGTATCCTTGTAGTCATCAAATATTTTGGGGAGGGGTAGCTGTTATGTAGAGGTGGTGGTTGGGATGGATGGTACCAACAACAAATAAGACTGACATGTTTTTTGGGTGAAACCGGAGCTTTTCTGCTGCGGTTCAGCCATTGAGTGATACAACAGCAGCCTGTCTGAAACCGAAGGTATCTGCAGTGGAAATTTCCGGGGTAACCCCCACAGAGGTATGAAATACTCTGCTTAGGCATACAATTTCACATGTGCACTACAGGCGGGTGCAGTCATAAGCTTTTCTGCACTAACAATAGTTGCAATAAATAACAGACATTGGAGTGCTGTTTGTGCTACTCACTCTTTTGGAGTACATAGGAGCAAATCAAGATCCTCGGTTTGAAGGGATGTTTGTGTATCCAGTTTAGACGTAACTGTGATCATGCTGACACTGCATACACCCTGCATGAAGCTGAGTTTGGCATTAGATTTGCAAGATGAACATGAACATTTTTTCTTACACCCTCCTTTTTTGTGTACATGTTCACCAAACACAACTCACACCTTACACTCACCTCTTACAACCCTCACTCAGCACATATGAGAGTTTGGGTCAAAATACAATTTTATAGCAAGCAATTCAATTCAGTTTACTGAATTCAATTATTCACTATAAAATAGTATTTTCTCTCTCTCTCTCTCTCTCTCTCTCTCTCTCTCTCTCTCTCTCTCTCTCTCTCTCTCTCTCTCGCTATATATATATATATAGATATACTGTGTACCGTACTTCCGCCTTACACGTCGCATCAGTCCAATTATACCATACCATACCATACCATTTTATTTATAAAGCACTTTAAACAGGAACAAGTCCACACCAAAGTGCTGGACAAACAAACACGCAACAGGCAACACAGACAATGAAGTACAACACGAAAAACATAAAAACATTGCAGATCATAAATCAAACGATCCAATACAAATCAGCTGGCATTGAAAGCGATGGAGTAGTAGTGAGTTTTTAACCGGGATTTGAAAACCGAGAGGGAGGGGGCCTGTTTGATGAGCAGCGGTAACTCGTTCCAGAGTCTTGGGCCTGCTACAGAGAACGCCCTGTCACCCCTGCGCTTAAGGCGAGTTTCTGGAACTATTAAGAGTACCTGATCCTCTGACCTCAAAGCACGTGGAGGGACATATGGGTGTATCAGATCCGAGAGATAGGCGGGGGCGAGACTGTTCAGCGATTTGTAGACATACATGAGAATTTTGAATTGGATTCGAAGATGAACCGGTAGCCAGTGAAGGGAGGCCAAGACTGGTGTAATGTGCTCTCTTTTGCGTGTGCTGGTTAAAAATCGGGCAGCTGCGTTCTGAACCAGTTGTAATCGTGCAATGGTGGCTTGACTGACGCCAAACAGAAGTGAATTGCAGTAATCAAGCCTAGATGTAATGAATGCGTGAATCACTGTCTCCAGGTTGTTTTTGGATAATATGGGCTTCAGCTTAGACAGACGCCTCAGCTGGAAAAAACAGGATTTGACGATCATTTGAGGATCCATTATCACTCCCAGATTTTTGACTTTTTGTTTTTCGGACAGTGGTAGAGCAGACAGGTCAATGCAGTGGTTTGAGGTTGTGTCATTGGGAAGGAACAATATGGCTTCAGACTTCTTATCATTGAAGCTTAAGAAATTTAAAGCCATCCAGTCCCTGATGTCAGCCAGGCAGTCGAGCAGAGGTTGAATAGAGCCTGTACCATTTTGTCTTAGGGGGAAGTAGATTTGACAGTCATCAGCGTAGAAGTGGAAAGGTATATTGTGTTTCCGGAAAATAGCACCGAGTGGCAGCAGGTATAAGGAGAACAAGAGAGGACCCAGGATGGACCCCTGCGGAACCCCCCATTTAAGAGCCGCCACTGCAGAAGTAAAATCATTGATGGACACACAAAAAGACCTGTCAGAGAGGTAGGATCTGAACCAGTTTAGGGCTGATCCTGAGATGCCCACCCACTGCTCCAACCTAGCAATGAGGATCTCATGGTCGATGGTGTCGAAAGCGGATGTGAGGTCCAATAGGACAAGCAGCACAGAGTCACCAGTATCTGTGGATAGGAAGATGTCGTTAAAAACCTTCAGTAGGGCAGTCTCAGTGCTGTGGAGGGATTTGAAGCCAGACTGGAATAGCTCGGGGATAGCGTGATCCTCCAGGAAGCACTTTAGTTGGGACTCAACTATTTTCTCTAGAAGTTTAGATACAAATGGGAGTCTGGAGACAGGCCTGAAGTTGGATAATACTGACGGGTCGAGGTTTGGTTTTTTCAGGAGGGGTTGAACAGCAGCATGTTTTAATGATTTTGGCACCACACCCGAGGATAGACTGCTATTTACAATCGAGAGAATGGAGGGACCTAGAGTGTGAAAAACCTCCTTTAGAAGCCGAGGGGGGACCACATCGAAGGGGGAGCCAGATGGTTTCAGGTTGCACATGACCTGCTCTAGAGAGGACAGAGAGACTGGTTCAAAATGTTCAAACACAGCAACAGATTGAGGTGGGATGGATGGATCGTGAGATGGAGGAGAAATGAGAGCCCTGGTGGTTGCGATTTTATCTAAAAAGAAATGTTGGAAGTTCTCGCACAGCTCAGTCGAGGCTTCCATGGGTGATTGTTCAGTGAGGTGGAGAACAGAGTTTAGGGTGGAGAACAGAACTCGAGGGTTACGAGAGTTTGCAGCAATGATATCAGAGAAGTATTGTGATTTAGCAGTTTTCACTGCTTTCTGATATCGGCGCCAGCTCTCTTTTACCATCTCAAAAGAGACCTGCAGTCTGTCTTTAATTATGTCCAATAAAGTGGAAAAATCCATAAACCTGTCGCACCGCCATATTCGGTGCATCTATTATGCATCACCGCTGACGCGATATAGAGGAGCTGCTCCAAGTGGCTGGGGAGAGGGAAGTCTGGGCCTCCCTACTTAGGCTGCTACCCCCGCGACCCGACCCCGGATAAGCGGAAGAAAATGGATGGATGGATGGATGGTAAATGAATACATGTACAGTACTGGACAGTCACCAAGCACTTAGCCTATCCTAACACAGTTTTTAAAGATGAAGGAGATGAGTTGAATTGTCTCCCTTTCACATAAAGGGAGCTAGCTCCCTTTATGGGAATGGAGCCTGCAGGGAGGAGGGAGACAATTCAACTGACTCATTAACTGTGTTAGGATAGGCTAAGTGCTTGGTGACTGTAAAGTACTGTACATTTATCTATTTATTAAAAATATACAGTATACTGTATACAGTATTTTTTTTTTTTTTATTGTTTTTTATTTGTAAATATAAATTCTGGAGTCTCAGATGTTTTCTCTGCTTGATGCCGATGATTTGACCGTTCTCAAACAGACGCACATCTTTTCCACGACCACGCCATGTGTCTTTGACATGCTTGTTTAAGAAATGAGAAGCAGCTCATTGCACCAGTTGGGCTTAAAGAACTTGTTGCAGTTGAAACATAATCACCCATGTAGTCATTATCCAATAGGAGGCTCGGACCTGTTTAATTAGTTAAATCCAGGTGGTGACTTTTTTTTGTTGTTGACCAGGCTGTGTATTTGTTCCATGATGAAGTTTTCAACATAGGAGCAGATTAAAATCCCCTTTTCAAAACATGCCCTCTTAAACCTTATAGATCTATCTCTGACCTGCAAAATACCTACAAATTAACAAATAAGTACAATCTTGAGTCCAGGTTGTGATTGGCCTAAAATAAAATTTGAAAAACAACTTAGTGATTAGATAAACTTGACATAGTCCAGAAGTTTCCTCCTCTATCTGGGAAAAAAGTCAGCTGACATTTTACAGTGTCATGGACTGGCAGTCAGAACAAATGATAAAGTTCAGATGGAAAAATGAAAATAAAGAATCTTTTCATGTCTAAACTTAAACAGGAAATAATCAGAAAAGCAGAGAAGGATTAGAAAGGGAGGACAGGAGGCAGAGGAAGGGAGGCGACCTTGACTTTCTTCATGTTCCTGATCCAGTCCCTCAAGAGCTCCACCCATCCCTGACTGTGACAGACAGCTGGGTCACATCCCACAATTAGTGCAGAATATGAGTGGAGGAAAAGAATGAGAGATATTTAAGTGAGAGGAAGGGGAGTACAGGTTGTCCTGAGAAATACTTTTACAAAAGAGGAGGATGAGGGTGATTACAGAAGCTACTGAAAACTGATGAATGAGCCTTACACACAGTCAGATCAGAATCAGAAAATCACCAGCCAAATACTGTAACACACACACACACACACACAC
>JBBPBX010024058.1:0-15856 GCA_038048925.1 Garcialebias charrua
CTAAGCATAGCAGCATAACAAGCCAACCCTAACTATAGGATTGATCAAAAAGGAAAGTCTTAATCCCAGTCTTAAAACTGGACAATGTGTCAGCCTCACGGACAGAAACTGGAAGTTGGTTCCGCAAGAGAGGAGCCTGATAACTGAAAATCTTCCTCCCATTTTGCTTTTGGAAACTCTAGGAACCGCAAGTAAACCTGCAGTCTGAGAGAAAAGTGCTCTGTTAGAAAAATATGGAACAATAAGATCTGTAATATAAGATGGAGCTAGGTTGTTGAGAGCTTTGTAGGATTTTAATTCAATTCTGGATTTGATAGGGAGCCAATGGAGAGAAGTTAAAACTGGAGAGATATGATCTCTCCCAGTAACTCCAGTTAAGATTGTGGCAGCAGCATTTTGGATCAACTGAAGACTTTTTAAAGAAGTATTTGAACACCCAGATAATAAACCATTTAAATAGTCCAGTCTAGATGTGATGAATGCATGAACCTGAGAAATTATGTCCAAAAACACAAAACACATGGAGTTCTTTCCTCTATTCCTTCTTGTAATCCCGGTGCATACTTCCACCTTCGAAACATCAACCGTCTCTGTCCATCCCTCTCCCCGCACGCTGCTTCCATCCTGGTTTGGGTCATTTCTCAAATTGGTTCCTGCAACTCTCTTCTGTTTGGTCTGCCGCATAAATTACTCTATAAGTTTCAAATGGTTCAAAATTCAGCTGCCTGCATCGTTACCAAAACCCCCTCATTTCACCACTTAATAATAATAAAAATAATGAATTTAATTTGTAACACACTTTTCATTAACAAAAATCTCAAAGTGCTACAAGGTGCAACTAAAATCAACGGCCCTCATTCACGAAAATGTTCGTATTTTTATCCTAAATTTCTCCTACTTTTGTTCGTACGAAGCGTTCGTACGAACATGCCACGTCAGATCCAACAAACTCTTCTATCCACAGGAAAAGCGTGTAAACGGGCTGCTTAAAGTTGATGGATCCCACCTGTTCTACTCACCTGCGCGTGCTCGCGGAAAGGTAATTTACATAATTCCCACCCCTCAAAACACCATATAAGGCCACGTTTCCTGCCTTCTGACAGCAGGAAGTGTCCATTCATTCAAACTCAAGAAGTAAAAGGAGGAACTTCACGCGTTCGGAGATCTGCTCTCAGTCGCGCTGTGGCTACCCCCCCACCCCCCCCCCGCAAGTGTCGGATGGTCAAATATCTTTAATTTTAGTGTACTGTGTTACATTATAGTTTCACTTATTCAGAAGAGCGCACCGCTACCCCCCACCCCCCGCAAGTGTCGGATGTGTTTTTGAACAGAAGCATTTTAAAATGTCTCGAAACTACAGTTAACTTCATATTAATATTGTAGTGCATATGTTTTGTCTCCCGTGGGTCGTACAGTATCAGAAATCAAGAATAAATGGTTTGATCTGAAAATGGCTTCAAACAAACGTCTCGCCGCAGCACGGACAGGAGGTGGTCAAGGAATAGTCTGAGATGGTGGACAATAAATGCCACGCTGCAAGACGCGTGCCAACATGTTTTGCAGCACAAATGGGTCATGCGCGCACCTCCTGGTCAGCGCGCAACCACATTCTGCAGGTTATATTTCGAATCAGATATAATAATCTATTGCTCCGATGGTGTTTGGCACAAGATCAGTCTTAATTCGTACTTGTTCTGCGGCGGTGTATGGGGATTTTATGTACCTGGGTGTTAATATGAGGAGCGGCTTTGATGACCAAGGGGAGCGCACGACTCACTGAAGCCTGCGCGACACACCAGACAAATTAAACTTAAAATTATAATTCTAATTCAAACAGAATAACCTATTGTCAAGAATAATTATGGTGCGTGATTTTTTTAAACCCAAAATATTTTCTAAATAACGAAATATGAAGTTATTAGTTAGGGAAATCCATCTGGATAACAGCGGACCGACTGCTCCTAAAATATACGACAGCTCCGGACCACTCGTAAATTTTGTTCGTATCTGAAAAAAATCCTAGGATACGAAAACATTGTTGAATACCACAAATGATCCTAAATCACTCGTACGCACAGTTTAAGAACAAATCTGTGCGTACGAACGGTTCGTGAATGAGGGCCAATGATAAAATAAAAACAAGTGATAAAATCAAGTAAAACCAATGATAAAATAACAAAAATCAATAATAAAATCAACTAAAACCAATGATAATATCAACTAAAATCAGAGATAAAATCATGTGGAGGCAGAGTAAGCTTGCTTAAAAAGAAAGGTATTTAAGCATTTTTTTAAAGTCAACCAGTTCCAGAGGCGGGGGGCAGCCACACAGAATGCCCAATCTCCCATGGTCATTAATTTGGTTCGAGGAAGGTGAAGGAGATTACTTTCTGTAAACGTAGAGACTGGGTGGATGAATATGGTGCAAGAATGTCCTTTAGATAGTCAGGTGAAGTTCCGTGTAAGCATTGATGTGTAATGAGAGCAGTTTTGTACTGAATTCTGTAGGTGACAGGAAGCCAATGGAGGTTATGGAGAATGGGTGTAATATGTTCAAATTTACGAGCTCTCAATAAAATCCTTGCTGCACTGTTTTGAATATATTGAAGCTTCTGAAGGTTTTTGCCAGGGATTCCAATAAACAGGGAGTTGCAGTAGTCGAGCCTGGAGGAGACAAAGGCATGGACGAGTTTCTCAGCATCAGAAAAAGTTAGAGATGGGCGAAGTTTGGAGATGTTTCGAAGATGGAAGAAGCAGGTTTTAAACAGATGCTTAATGTGATTTTCAAATGTAAGATGACAGTCCATTTTTATTCCAAGATTTGTAACAGAGGTGGAGAGGGGGATGTCTTTTCCAGAAAAGGAAATTGTTGTTATAGTTGTTGTTTGTACTTGGTGAGGGGTGCCAATCAGTATGGCCTCAGTTTTGGAGCAGTTTAATTGAAGAAAGTTTTGATTCATCCATGTCCTTTTTTCCTCCAGGCAGGTAGAGAGGACAGTGAGCGAAGATGGAGATGACATTGGTGATGATGATGATGTTCCAGTCCTGATGTAAAGCTGTGCATCGTCGTCAACATAACAGTGAAAATAAATGTTGTACTGCTTAATGATTTTACCTAAAGGCAGCATGTAAAGGGAAAATAGCAGGGGCCCTAGAACTGACCCTTGAGGGACACCACAGGAGACACAGACAGTCTGGGAAGTGGCATTGCCAAGACTAACACATTCCAGCCTATTGGAGAGGAAAGATTTAAACCAGTCCAGGACAGTGTCACAGAGACCGACCTCCACATTAAGACGGTGGAGGAGGATACTATGGTCCACAGTGTCGAAAGCTGCAGTGAGGTCAAGGAGGACAAGGATGGAGGGAGAACCAGTGTCAGCAGCCATGAGGACATTACTGGTAACTCTCAGCAATGCAGTCTCAGTACTGTGAGCTGCTCGGAAGCCAGACTGAAACTTCTCATACAGGGAGTGTTGTTGTAAGTGGATCTGCAGCTGAGTAGCAACTGCTTTTTCCAGCATTTTAGACAGAAATGGGAGGTGGGAAATTGGGCGGTAATTAGAAAGAGCGTCTGGATTCAAATTTGATTTTTTTCAGAAGAGGCCTAATGATGGCAGTTTTTAGAGGCAGTGGAACATGACCAGATTGTAGGGACTTGTTTATTATTTGTGTGATTAATGGGCTTATTGCAGAGTGATTGGATTTTATAAGAGATGAGGGGAAGGGATCCAGGGCGCAGGATGAAGGCTTCATTTTCTTGATGATGATCTCCACTTCACTCTGAACAACTTCATCAAAGCAGCTCAGGGACCCAGAATGCAGATGGGTAGATGGAAAATGAAGATCAGGGAGGCTGTGGAGCAGAGATCTGATAGAGTCAACTTTGTTTTTAAATGATGAAAGGAACAGGTTGCATTTTTGAACAGAGTCCTCATGAGTTTGTTTAATGGGATTAAGCAGATGAGTTATTGTGGAGAAGAGCTGTTTAGAGTTTCCAGGGCAGTTGTTGATGATGTTGGAATAATATTTGGATCGTGTTTCTTTAAGATAATAGGCATAGTCTTTCTGATGTTCTTTGTATGCTTGCTTATGTACAGATAGACTGGATGAATTTACATGTCTCTCAATAGCACTGCCAGTTGCCTTCATCTTGCGCAGCTCACCAGTGTACCAGGGGGCTGAACGGGAGAAAGACACCAGTCTTGCTTTCAAGGGAGAATGGAGGTCCAGAAGCTCCTGGAGAGATTGGTTGTAGTAATCCATAGAGTCAATTGCAGATGAATGATTGACAACGGTCAGGGAGTGAAGATCAGTGAACAGAACCTCAGGGTAAATGTTTTTAAAGTCACAGAACTGGATAAGTCATTTGGGATTTGGAGCAGATGAAGTTGAAGGCACTTCCAGAGAGATGACACTAGCTGTGTTTCCATCCATTTTCATTTCGTATTTTGAGCTACCTCGCAAATATGTAAATACAAATTAATGCAGATCAGAAGTGTTTCCATCTACTGGCTTGAAGCGCTTCTACCAAGCCGCGCACAGCGTCATTACGTCAGACGTCAGCGTCATTACGTCAGACGTCAGCACTGCGCATGTCTACAGTAAACAGGAAGTAGCGGTTGAAAACAGAACCCGGCCACACATCTCGTCAAAATCGAGAGAATATTTCAGGTACGTGTTGCTATCGGGCGAGTTGTATTTATTCTGTCATGCCAACTAGTTTTAGCGATGTTACATGTTGTCCGGAGCGGAAACAGCTGAACGTCACGTGACGTGAATTTTCGCTACGTCAGAAATGAGTCGGAAAATGTGTTTCCATCTGTCGTTTAGCGCATCTCAAATCCCAAAAACCACCTCAAGCGAGCGTATAAACTTTTTAGCGTAATTCAGGAAGTAACCTCGCAATTTGCCGTTTCCATTAAGCTTTTCTGCTGCGCTATTTCAAATTTCGCAGCTAGAAACCTTGATGGAAACACGGCTAATGTGGTCCGAGACACCCAGGTCATATACAGATAAGTTATTGATGAGTACAGTGTCTGTAATCATTTGAATTTGAATGTGTGTAGCATTCAATATGTGTAGCACTTTGAGATTTTCAGTAATGAAAAGTGCGTTATAAATTGAATTAATTATTATTATTAGGGATGGGGCAGATCCGATCCAGTATCGGTATCGGTATCCGATACCAGCATTATTTAAGTATCGGGTATCGGATCAAACCTGCCGATACTTTTCCGATCCAGCTTCAAAGAGCACTTGTGTTCAATCACAATCTGTGACTGCCCTTTTTAACATTGTGTGAGATAAACCCAATGAAGACACTCTTAAGCCTTACAATAAGGGGGTTCCCTATTGTAAGGCTTAAGAGTGTCTTCATTGGGTTTATCTCACACAATGTTAAAATGAATAGTTTGGGTGCAAAAGTTTCATTATACAGAGTCAAATACCTGAACAGTATCGGATCGGGAAAGTATCGGTATTGGTCGATACTGAGTTAATAAGTATCGGTATCGGATCGGAAGTGAGAAATGTAGATCGGTGCATCCCTAATTATTATTATTATTATAATCACCAAATCCAGAATATGCCCCCTGTTGTGCATAGGGGCATCAACATGTTGGGTGAGATTGAGAGAGTCCAAAAGAGACTTAAAATCTGTTGCCAGAGGGGATGAGGAATTATCAATGTGGATATTTAAATCTCCAAGAAAAATAGTTTTCACAGGGGAGGTGCAAAAAAAAGTGAGGAGGTTATGCATCTCTGAGTTAAATGAAACGTGCGGTTTGGGAGGACTATAAATCAATATAACGTTCATCAGGAGGGGGGCTTTTAAGGTTGAAGGCCAATCATTCAAAAGAAGAAAAGTCATGAGAAGCCAGATGTGACAATTTTAAATTACTGTGGTAAATTACAGCCAGACCACCACCGCGGCCAGTGCAGCGGGCTCTCTGCAGATAACTGTATCCAGAGGGACAAGCTTCATTCAGAGAACTGTGCACATCTGGTTGATGCCATGTTTCAGTAAGGCACATGAGGTCATTCATTCATTCAATTCAACCTTTATTTATACAGGCTAGCCTCGTTGAGCCATGGGGACTCATTTACAAGAGGGACCTGTCTCACTCACACCCAGGGTCAATTTAGAGTTACCAATCAGCCTAACAGGTCCAAGTTCTTCTCCAGAATATAATCATGAATTAGACATGATTTATTGGATAATGATTGTGCATTGAAAACCCCAGTTTTACAGCAACTTCACTGGCTTCCAGTCACATTCAGAATTCAATTTAAAATCCTGTTGTGCATTCAAGGCCATCCATAACCTCAGCCCTCCCTATCTGTCCCATCTCCTGCACATCATCACCCATTCACGCTCCCTTCGTTCTTCCTCTTCCATCC
The DNA here is from genome assembly GCA_038048925.1 of Garcialebias charrua. Lineage (NCBI taxonomy): Eukaryota > Metazoa > Chordata > Actinopteri > Cyprinodontiformes > Rivulidae > Garcialebias > Garcialebias charrua. Next base: position 6,403 of record JBBPBX010024058.1, read on the forward strand.
ACCTCAACGTGCCTCTCGTCCGCCTCAGCACCATGGGACAGAGCCTTTTTTCACTCTGATCACCAACTCTGGAACGCTCTTCCCCCAGACATCTGTAATATTGACTCTCTTCAGACCTTCAGATCACACAACTCAAGACTCATCTGTTCAAGTTAGCCTTCTCACTTTAATTTTTTATTTTCTTCTTGATTTAGTGTTTTTATAACCATTTTGTATTGTTTTATTTTGAGGTTTTAATGTTGTGAAATGCCCTTGAGTGTCTTGAAAGGCACGAACAAATAAAATGCATCATCATCATTATTATTATTATTATTATTATTATAAACCATTGTATAAGTTCAATCTAGACATGGCAAATGCATTAACCAGATTTTCTGCATCATTTTTAGATAAGATGTTTCTCATTTTAGGGATATTACGCAGGTGGAAGAAGGCAGTTCTAGTAAAGTTTTTAATGTGGGGGATAAAAGACATGTCCTGACCAAAAGTAACACCAAGATTTTTAACATTAGAGTTGGAGGTCAGATTAATGAAGTCCAAAGAGGGAGACAGACTGAAAAATTAATTCCTAAGATGCTCAGGTCCAAAAACCAAAACCTCAGTCTTGTGTGAATATTGTGTGTTTTGGTCTTAGATGTCTCACACAGAGACATGCAGACCTCTGCGGAGCTTCTTTACCTCATTGGGATTCTGGCCAGCACCGAGCAGAACTTTGCTCTGCCCCACAGCTCCATCCCTCTCTGACAGGCCGTCAGATGCCTGCGTAGGATCAGTGTTGTCAGCCGGGATTTCCGACCCCTGAGAGAGGAGGTCATCGCTGCGGTCGTCCAACTTGTCGTCAGTGTTGGTGCTGACCACGTCGGGGGTGCCGCTGTGAGAGTGGTCAGTAGTGTGACCCTCCTCTCCATCCGACACAGACAAGTTCTCTGAGCTGAAGGTGGAAACCGACTGGCACTTGGTGATGCTGGTCGGACGTCTGATGAGACAATCAGCAAAATATTTAGGAAAATCTGAAGACGTGAAAGAATGACGCAAATATGAAACTATTCTTAGTTCTCTGAATAAATCTGCCACGTGTCGGAAGATGGTTTAGGGGAATGTTCCAGTGACGACGGACAGCGAGTTACTCACCGTCTCCGTGGTAACTCAACCTCACTGTCAACTTCACCCTCCTCCTCTTCAGATGACACTCCACGTCTCTGTAATGAGAAAAAAGGCAGAAACAAAAAAAGGCTCAGTGTCTTCAGAGTGACGGTGAAGGACAGCGACATATTTTTACTGCACCTGTTTGCGTGTAATAGCTGCCCGGTACAAAATGGCTGAAGGTGTGAGATGCTGAGTCCCAATTCCCCCCGACGCCCCTCGAGGTAACCTCACGACCCCGACACCATCGTCTTTGTCCTCTCCGTCATGAGGAAGGCGAGGGGATCCCGGGGACCCTCTCCCTGCTGCCGCTCCTCTCCCACATGGCGAGTCTGGACTGCTGGAGAATGGGAACGACACGGCGTCCTCGCTGGGGGTGTCGCTGCGTGGTGGCGTTTCTGTCAGATCATCTAGACCTGCTGCCCCTCCCTCTGAACCCCCTAAACCAGCAGAGGCACTGAGGCTGCCCCCTCGCTCCAGCCCACTTGCAGAGGGCTCCCCTTTCCCCTGGCCCTCGGCCTCCAGGGTGGTGCAGATGAGGTCGGGGCTGGAGGAGGACAGCTGCCTCTGCTGCTGCTCGTGGCTGAGGCCCCGCAGGGCTGCTGAGGGCTCCAGGAGCTGACTGGACGTGTTGGTGCCAGTGCTGTTAGTCTGGGGACTTTTATCCCTGTTGGGGGAGGACTGGGTGGCCTTGAGTCCAGCCAGGTCCCCGCTGCTGCCCTTTCCAGGCTTGCGATGTCGCGTCTTTACTCTCCGAGACCGGCTGGGAGACGTGGAGCCCCGGTTGGAGCAGGCTGGGATGGTGACTTGCATCACAGAGGAATCCATTTTGGGAAGGATTACCTCAGACTTCAGGATGTCTGGCCTAAAAGAGTACAAGGGCTTGGTCAACAACTCCACAAGACACGTATGAATCCACTTTAGTATAAATCTTTAATCAATACGAGGCTTAGTGTTCTTTGAAGAAATGAAAGTGGCCCGTCACCTTTCATGTCAGAGTTTTAGACTAAGACCACGTCATGTTGAGAAATGAAAGAGTTGTAGTAATTTGTGCTAAACTTTAAAAAAAAACTATGATGTGCAATCTCACATACTAAATTGTGTCATTTAATTTCATTAATTACCACTAAGAGTATGTATTGTGATTAACTCTCAGGTACTACTCACCCGATTTTACCCCAATATCTATAAAATTCATCATGGTAGAGCTATCTTGTGACTAAGGTGGACTGGTTGCTGTAGAATTGACTCCACCTGTTACTCAGCTGTAGTTTTACACCCAATAATTGAGATGTTCAAGATTTGTCATGTGCTTCATGAGATATTTTGCAAACAGACAAAAAGCACTGACTCCAAGAATACCAACGCTAAATACTGTACTGAATGAACCGAGCCCTCCCACCTCTTTCCTGAGGGCAGTTTCTGAGGGACGTTTCTCTTCTTAATGAGTTTGTCCATGGAGGTGGAGGAGCTGCTCTGCCTGGAGCTGTGGTGCTTGAACAAACTTGGACACTTTTTATCCAAAGACTGCTCTCTCCTGAAAGGAAATGAAAGAATTAACATAAAAACTCCCTGATGCGCCCAGATTTGAATTGTAGATCTATGTAGCTCTGTTTCCAAACGTGTTGTGGTGAAGACATGTGTACCTCTGCAGATCTTTCTCCTTGAGCTCCAGCTGCAGCATCACAGCACTGAGCTCCATGTAAAGGTTATTAGCCCTCTCCAGTTTTCTCTCATAGTGCTCACGGATGTCCAAAGCATGCCTGAAAATAAAAAGAAGAGGATCGAGTTAAGAGAGCATCCAGATCCTCTTCAACAGACGCATCAGGGGCAGCAGGAAGTGGGACGGAGGGAAGGGACTCCATCAGGCCAGGTGCCAACAACTGGACTGATTTTGCCTTTACATTGGATCAAATCCATGAGGCGAGCAAACCTGAGCTCCTCTCTGCGCCGGTTGATCAGTTCCTCGTCAAGTCGGTGGAGACAAGTGCCCTCGGATTTAATCTTCTCAAAGTGCTGTTTCACCTCCTCTCTCCATTCAGCCTGATGAGAGCAGAGTTCTGTTAACCTGCTCTGTCCGACAGGAGCAGACATTAAAGCATTTAATTGAACCGTTTACCCTGTGTGGGTGTGCGTGCGTGTGATTGTGTGTCTGTTTGTGTTTCTTTACAGTGGCATGCAAAGCTAATTGTGATGAAGCTCTTGTTCAAAAAAGTAAGATTAACGTGGCATGCAAACTGGTTTCACTTTTGTCTTTCATGGTGTAAAACTTAAAAAGAAAAAGCAGAAGTTTGAGCACCCTGCATTTGAAAATAACATTTAATAACATTTAAAGTGAAGCATCCTTGAACAAAAAAGTAGCCGTCACATCAAGACATTAATGTTAATGTTAACCAATCTCACCTACACTAATTTATTTATGAGTAATATCCACTGAAATTTACTATAACTAGACAGAGGGCTGGAAGCTGGAAGTTGAAGCCTCCATAAACAAGCGCCCCCTAGTGTGTGGTTCGTTGCAAGACATTTTTTTTATCTCTTTCTCCATGTTTTCAAATATGACAGGTCTTTGTTCAGCCTTTGGCTCAAAAACTACAAGATGGCAGCTCCGAAAAAAAAGGACGTTTGGCTTCAGTTTGAAAACGGGGAAGCTGAGATCATCTATCTTTGGAAACATTAATGTTTTATCAAAGATAATCATGCCGATGTTAGTTAGCTTCTCTTGAAGTTTTATTTGTGTGGATTTTTTAAACCAAATTACTAGGCATGTAACGAGATCTCGTTGTACGAGATCTCGCGATATTAAACTCCCGCGATATCTCTCGTTGAGAGGTAACGTTGTCTCGCGAGACGCTAATGCTAGCGCTAGCAGAGCCCCTAGCAAGTCAGCGTCACGGACAGCATGGCTTCGCCGGATGAAGTTGCTATAGAAGACGCCCCAACTACTGATGGAGGGTCCCGGTGCCGCAGACGCCTCTACATTGATGGAGGGTCCCGGCGCTGCCGACGCTGCCCCGAATGTAAAGACACACGCGTAAACACCGGTGTGACCGGTGTTGCCAGATAGAGTCCCACCCACCCAAAGCACTCTTTACCCGCAAAAGTCAGAAGGAAAATCGCGGTGAACCGCCCAATCTGGCAACACTGGTGAGTGACGGCTGCAGATTCAGTGCTGATGCGGATATTTATGTTCAATTTTTGGAAAGTCCTGCGTGAATATCTATTTTTTTTAAACAAAGTTGAACGTTCTAAGGTCTAAGGAGATTCAATCAGTAAAATGAAGACATCAGTTGGGTTTGTAATACATGTTAAAACAGAATAAAAGCCTTTTTGCGGCATAAAACCGATCTTTGAAGTTTTCTTGAACTAATATTAAAATCTCGTCTCGTTCTCGCGAGCTCTGTAATTTGTCTCGTCTCGTGAGTTTTGTGTATCATTACACCCCTACAAATTACAGGTAGTCCCCGACTTACGAGCGAGTTCCGTTCCTACGACTGTCTCGTAACACGAAATCTCGTACGTCGGAACACGAAACGTGTTCTCGTAAGTCCGGATTTTCAGTCGTAAGTCGGAAAATTTATGCTAGCGCTACCACAAACACTTGTTTTTCATCACAAATGTTCATACTAGTTCATAAACATGCTCAGAAACTTGTTTCCAAACGGTTAGCTAACACACTTTCATCTAAAAACGCTTAAAAGTACTGTATTTTTTGTATGTTCGTTACAAATTTACTGCTCGTTCGCCAGCTCGTAAGTCCGGAACCTCGTAAGTAAGAGCGCTCGTAAGTCGGGGACTACCTGTATTCTATTTTTGTGAGATTATCAAACTGTCTTGCAATAGCAGCTTTTCTAAACTTTCCTCAGACCTTTGAACACGCTTAGTTCATGCATAGCCGTTGGACTTCATGAAGTTCTCCAACTTCCACAGTGTTTATTTAAAGCTGAATTTTGACACAACTTCACCACCATTCTGTCCTTGTCTTTTGCAGTAAAAGAAGGTTTTGGTGTGTCACTTTTAGCTTTTAGTTAGTCCTATGCTACTTTTCCATAGGGTTTTGCTTTGCTTAGCTTTTAGCCAGTGCTTTATTTAGCTTTTAGCTAATGTTTTTTTTTTTTTTTTTGCGTTAACAACTTAGCTTCAGCTTTTTCACCATCATTTTAGCAAAGTCAAAGAAACTGTCGGGATTTATCTGCATCACAAACTGAAGATGAAAGCTCCCAGGTAACATTTTACCATCTTGTTGCAACGTTCTCCTGCTTTGTGCGTCAGGATCTGTGTTTTTTAGTTATTTTTTTCTGTAGTCTTTTGCATTTATTGTTAGATTTATCTCTTTTTGGTTATCATGATTGTTTTGTGATCTTTGTGTGAAGTTCTGTTCATTTGTGTTGTTCCCAGTGAGAGAATCACTTTCCTCAGTCAGTTCCTGCCCCACCCTCTTACACCTAGACTGCATTGGTGTCACCTGCTTTCAATTTCTCTCTAGTCCATTTACACTCTGATCTTTCTCCTGCTCAGCAGTCAGTCATTGTGTGCTTCATGTCCTGTCTGGTTTCATCTGTGTCTCCTTCTGGTTTCATTTAGGTTTTTTGTAGCTGTAGCCGCCATGCCAAGCACTTTTACTTTCTTTAATGAATCTGGTTTTATTCAAGCGCCTCGGGATTTGTCTGCATTATTTGGCCCTGCTACACAAAACCCAACACTGTGAGTGCTGAGTGTTTTCATTTACAGACTTATAAGCATTAAGATCAACCAACTGCTGTTGCATAATGGGACAAAGTTGAGAGTTTATAATGTAAATCCCAGATATTCACTTGACTTTACATGAAATGAAATGTGGAAAATTTCTCTAAGAAGTTAAATAAGCTGTGACACTACAGCAAAGTGTCTCTTAGACTTGAAGAGCTTCTTTATTTGAATACTTTTTGGTGGTTTTGCACCTCTTTTTTCTTCTTAAAAACTAAAATAATGCGCTGTTCGTTTACCATTTTGTTTTTTAGTGATCAGATACTTCAGGAGTCAAACAAGAACTTTCCCTCAAACCTTTTTATAAAATATCCTTTGTTCAGTTTTAGGTCATACAGCAATGATAACCAGAAAGGTAACCATACCTGAGACTTAAAGTATGTTTCCTGTGGGGTGGACAATAAATCAGCGGATGCTATATCCAGATGAAGAAGGATCTGACGAAACGAAGGCCTATTTCTGGGCTTACAGTTCCTGCAAATCCAGATTAGGAAACACAGCTGTGTACACTCACCATGGAAGCAGTGTAAAATCAATAAAGCCTATAAGTTCACTCCTCCTCATGCAACTCCAACACAACTCTCCTCTCATCATCCTAACTGTCCGTTTCCGAGCGCTGCTCACCAGCACTGTCTGAGGAGGATCTTGAAGCCGTCCGGGCAGCTTTCAGGTACGGGCAGCTGCAGGCTGTTGTTTCCAACACCCCAAATGATGGCAGAGGAGTCCACGTCTTTATAAGGAACCTCCCCAGTGAGCATCTCCCACAGCACCACGCCAAAGGACCTTTAGGATGAGTCACAAACATTATTTAACACTGTTCCGTTGGGATAAGATAGACTATTTATATTCCATAATTATATATGTTAAATGTGATGTATATTCATAATGTCACAAAGTTTTGTGAGTGTGTGTTTCTCATATTAGTAAAATACCTCATGAACCATACCATACCATACCAATTTATTTATAGAGCACTTAAAACAGCAACAAGGCCAACCAAAGTGCTGTACAATAGAAACAAAAAGCACAGTGGACAGGAAAACATAAAATAAAAATATAGATATAAAATAGCAACAGAAACTAACTAAAATGGTCAACAATGTATATACAGAGGATCAAAGCAAATCACACCGTGTTAAAGGCAAGAGAATAGAAGTGGGTTTTCAAGCGAGACTTAAAGACTGTGAGTGTGGGAGCCTGCCTGACACTCAGTGGCAACTCATTCCACAGTCTTGGACCTGCAACTGAGAAAGTTCTAACTGTCAGATGTATTTTAATAAATCTCTCAGAACTAAATTATTGGATGAACTTCTACAACTGATTAATATTTGGAGTCAATCCAATTCAAGATGGCCACTAGTGTTGTGTTCAAGACCAAGACCAGAGTGTACCGAGACCGATACAAGACCAAGACTTTTAGGGTCCGAGACCAAGTCGAGACCAAGACCTCAAATTAAAAATTTAAAAAATATATATATATTATTATAAATATTTTTATAAAAGTTACATACTGCAACTTTAAGTTTGCTTTTGAATTAATATATCAGCTTTTATAAATTTTCTAAGTTACATAACAAAGAAATCAGACGTTCAGTGGCCAAACTTCATGTGATTCAACAATATAATTACACAACTGGTAAATTGGAAGAAGTTTCATCACATGCCATGTGTAAAAAATTGAAAGTGGCAAAACACTCTTCATAAGCCCAAACTCAAGACCAAGGATAACCATATAGTTGCATTAGTTACAAATATATTATTTGTGATTTAAATATCCGAATTTCATAATTGATGATATGGCAGACATTTTCTCCCGTGCCCAGACAATCACTTCTCATTTTATTGCCAGTGTTGCCAGATAGAGTTGAGGTTTTCCAGCTCAAAAATCTGTTACAAACTGCCACATCACACAAAAATCTGCCCAATCAATATATTGTTACAGTATATTTACTGTTTAAACATGAACACACATCAATACAAGCCAAGGTAATTTAATAATATGTGGGAAAATGCAACAATCCAACAAAAATCTTCCCAGAGTTCCCAGCAAAATCAGAATGAAAACCACCCAATCTGGCCACACTGGGAGTGACACGTGCGAGTGAAAGGGGTGGGCGTGACAGTGGTAACAAAAAATGTATTTAGCAATGAGTCACATTACCATTTGGATTTGAATCTGTACATTTTACATCCAACAAAAAAAAAGATGTTAAAATAAACTGGACAATATTCTGGCAATTTTGTGATATTTGTACAGTTGTGGTCTGACTGGTCTTGAAATAAAATCCCGAGTCCTCAATGTCTGAGACCGAGACAAGACAGAGACCAAATGCGGTCGAGTCCGAGACAAGACCAAGACCATCTAAAAGTGGTTTTGAGACCGGTCTCAAGACCAAGACTGATCTCGAGTACTACAACACCAATGGCCACCACAGCAAATTGACGTGAGAGGACGCCATAATATTTATAAATCAGTCAATTTTATAGATGATGAGCTAAGTTGCTATTTGGTATGGTAGTAGATTAAAGTTATCACCAATACATACACCGAGTTAACAACTCACACCAGAGATGTTTCAAAAACTTTACCATTATCTATTGGGCTTGGTCTCTGTTAGCAAAATGCATCATGACGATACAAGATACAAGACGAATCTTAACAAAACTTTTTGAAAATAGTCAAAGAAGCTGCAGCCACAAGTGCTTCACATTTGAAGTAAATCTAATTTAGACATAGACAACTGACCTTAGAAAACCCTAAAATGGCTACAAATCAGCCTATTTTACAGAAACTGAGCTAAACTCTAGTGTGGTTGAAGCTGACGTGAATTCACAACACATATTCTGAGTGAGTGCTACATGTTGCGTATCATCTTTACTTAAAATTTTGCCATCAACTGTTTGTGTCAGTGTCATTTGTCTGTCAGCAAAATGTCTCGTGAACCACTCAACAGACTTTGAAACTCTGAAAATACAACCAGAGCTGGTTACTGTTGCACCGAGGGACTGAGAGAAACGCAATTTCAATCCTGTGTATGTCCTGTACATATTGCAGTTCTGACAATAAAGTTGACTTTGACTTAACGTTTAGAGCCAACCCAACTCAAGACGGTCACTGACTTTTGAAAACACAAAAAAGGTCATCATCACCAACTTGAAATGCTTACAGGTGGAGCAAAACGTCACAATATGTGAACAACAAGCCGTAACTCAGCTCTAACTCCATCTTATCTGAACAGAAGAACAGATGTCTTCAGTTTGAAACTCTAAAGGAAAAACAGAAAAACGCTCATTGGACTCACCATATGTCCACCTTTTCTGACACAGGCTCGTTGCGAATGACCTCAGGAGCCATCCAGGAAACTGTGCCAGCAAACGACATCTTGGTGCTCTTGTCGATGAGCTCCTTTGACGTGCCGAAGTCAGAAATTTTCACCAAGTCGTCATGCGTGATCAGCATGCTGGAGAGAAAACATAAAGAGTTGGTGCTGAACTTCCAGCTCAGAGAAGAAGAAACCTTCCTCTGACAGCACGCTGAGTCTTACTTTGGAGACTTGAGGTCCCG
>JBBPBX010024058.1:22287-36537 GCA_038048925.1 Garcialebias charrua
CACAGGGGCTACAGCTGTGAGGATCGGGACATGTTTGAAAACAGGGGGGTGAATCTTTAGTGGAGGACTGGGACGGACAGCATATGGTGGGAGGAGCGGCTCCAACCAGCGCTTCTCCAGCACCTCGTCCAGAAAGTCCTCCATACCAGGAGAGTCAATAAGTCCAGGAAGGCAATGATATTCGTCTAACATAGCTCTTGTGGCCACCCATCTCTCCCACAGATTATGGGAGGTGGCCGAGTCCACATACCTCCGGACGGTGTCACAGAGTTTAAATTAATCTTTGTCAGAGAGTCTGGATAAAAACTGATTGCCTGCTGGGTTCATAGTTTGGTCGTGTCGTACTGTCAGGGTTTCAGGCAGGACAGAACCCAGTTTAGCAGGCAACAGTCAAGACTTGAGGATTATGAAAATAAATACTTTTTAATAACAAATTAAAGAGGGCTGACGTGGCAGCAAAACTTACTCTAACAGGGATCAGGAATCAGGATAGACTGGCAGGATCAGACAGGACAGGATAGACCCAACGACAACATGACAAAGGACAAGACTCACAGACAAACTATATACACACAGACAAGACAGGACATGATTACAAACACCTGGGAACACAACGAGGAAATCAAAATAAAGAATTGAATCCCTATTTTTGATACTTTGTTTAAAAATTAAAAATAAAAAAGGGGAAAAATAAAATTCTGTATTTCTCTCTTAAGTTTTTCTATTGTTTATTGTTTAAGGAAATTCTACCATTGCTGTTCATCATTCTTTAGTTTGTAGCAGGTCACTCTTTGAAAATGAGTCCACGAGGCCTCCACCCCTGTTTAATGATGGTTTCTTTTCACAAAGATGGCCTCCTTTACTCCTCTCTCAAACCATTGTTCCTCTCTATCAAGGATGTGAACATCTTCATCCCTGAAAGAGTGACCGCTGGCCTGGAGATGAGTGTAGACTGCAGAGTCCTGACCTGATGATGTTGATCTTCTGTGCTGGGCCATCCTTTTGGCCAGTGGCTGTTTAGTTTCCCCGATATAAGACTGATCACAGCCCTCCTGACACTGAACAGCATACACAATATTACTCTGTTTGTGCCGGGGGACTGGATCTAGAGAAAGTGTGGATATCCTAACTGGGCCTTCCTGAAAGCAGAGAAGAAACCCAAACAGGACTCCAGCCAGCCATCAGGTGAAAAGAAGGAACCCAGACCCAGACCAGTGGTCATTCCGTATGTTGCGGGAGTTTCAGAGACATTGAGACGTTTATTTTCTAAACACAACGTCCCAGTGGCTTTTAAACCCCAAAATACATTACGACAAAGACTGGTTCATCCCAAAGATCCAGTCCCCCGGCACAAACAGAGTAATATTGTGTATGCTGTTCAGTGTCAGGAGGGCTGTGATCAGTCTTATATCGGGGAAACTAAACAGCCACTGGCCAAAAGGATGGCCCAGCACAGAAGATCAACATCATCAGGTCAGGACTCTGCAGTCTACACTCATCTCCAGGCCAGCGGTCACTCTTTCAGGGATGAAGATGTTCACATCCTTGATAGAGAGGAACAATGGTTTGAGAGAGGAGTAAAGGAGGCCATCTTTGTGAAAAGAAACCGTCCATCATTAAACAGGGGTGGAGGCCTCCGGGTTCAACTGTCCCCCACTTACAATGCTGTTATTGCTAGTATCACTCAGCCCTCTGTGAATAGCAAACAACCATCAGGGTGCTAACGATCCATCGTTAGGCTGATGGTCCTCCTTGATCATGTGAGCAGCTGGTTTTGGCTGTCATCAGCCAACTGGTTGATCCACTGTGAGAGGGTGCTATTTATAAGACTGAGCTGAATACAGCAGCTCAGACTGAGGAAGTCTTTCGGATGAAAGACGAAACGTTTCTACAATTTTTTTGCTTTGTTTTGTTTTGTTTTTTGAATTTCCAGAGGATCAGACTTAGCTTTTTTAGATTTTTCTACCTGGATTATTGAGCATGCATCAGGCTAACTAACCTAACCTAGTATAGAGGCTGAAGCATCCAGAGTTTCCAAAAATAATTTAAAGTTTCAATTTGTCCGTTTGTCTGTTTGTCAGTTAATAGTTATGATTCTTTTGAATCACTGTCCCTCAGTCTTTCTCATCCAAAATGGAAATCAGAAAAGCTACTTTTACTAGTTGTTATATATCGTTCACCAGGCGCTTACTCTCGGTTTTTGTCTGAACTCTCAGAATTCTTAATTGACTTATTAAATACAGGTAGTCCTCGAGTTACGTCGCAGTTCCGTTCCTACGGCCGTTCGCATGTCGAAAATCGTCGTAAGTCGGAAAACACACGAGCCGCCACTTATACACGTACATGTACAGTACTGTACAGTTACCAAACACTTCACCTATCCTAACACAGTTACCAAGCACTTCGCCTATCCTAACACAGTACAAAAAACAAATACAGTACATTTGGAGTCATAATCACGGAAAAAAATAGTTAATTTCTTACTGTTAGCTGGTGAAGCCTGTTAGCATGTTAGCTCGCTGCATGTTCAAGCTCTGCAGCTTCCAGCTGCTTCATGCGGTCCCAACTGTTTACAGGAAGGACTGTTAGCATGTTAGTTCCATACATTTGGAGCCATAATGAAGGGAAAAAGAGTTAATAACTTACTGGGCGTTTCTCTGCGTTAGCATGTTAGGTCGGTGTTCCTGCGGTGAGCTGGTGGTGTTGGCCGGCATGGTGGGATGCGGCGATCGGCGGCTGCTGCTCTAGGCCTGAGACGTCCACAGAGTTTACCGAGCGTTTCCAGCTCATTTATCCATATGAGGCAACCTTGATCGGACACACGGTCCTCTAAAGCCGGCTGTCGAGGCCGGAGCTAACCGAAGCTAACCGAAAGCTGGCGGACACTGCCGAAAACTGGCAGACACTGCCGAAAACTGCTGCAAACTACGTCAATCGGCTTCTAAATAATAATAATAATAACACTTTATTTATAAAGCCATTTAAAACAACCACAGCTGCAACAAAGTGCTGTACACATGAAATCAAGAACATTTAAACACATAAAATAAGATTTTTCAATTTATTTATTTTTTAAAATATTTTTATTAATAAGATGCGTTCGTAACACCGAATCGCCCTAAGTCGAGACTGCCGTAAGTCGAGAACTACCTGTACTGATAAAGTCATCATAATGGGTGATTTCAATATTCATGTAGATGTTGAAAGTGATAACTTAAGCATAGCCTTTAATCATTTAATAGTCATTTGGTATTACACAAAACGTCTGCACATCTACTCATTCTTATCATCACACCCTTGACTTAGTTATGACCTATGTCATAGAGATTAAGGACTTAGTAATAGTTCCTCAAAATCATATTCTGTCCAACCATTTCTTAATAACCTTTGAGTTTACATTAAATGACTACACAGTCATTGGGCCTCATGCAAGAACATGTTCGTATTTTTATCCTAAATTTCTCTCACTTTTGTTCGTACGAACGCGTTCATACGAACATGCCACGTCAGATTCAACAAACTCTTCTATCCTCAGGAAAAGTGTGTAAATGAGCTGCGTAAATATAATGAATTGCACCTGTTCTATCCACCTGCTCGTGCACGCGGAGAGGTCATTTACATAATTCCCACCCCTCAAAACACCATATAAGGCTACGTTTCCTGCCTCAGAGAGCAGGAAGTGTCCGTTCATAAAATGACAGCGAAAAGTAAAAAGAAGAACTTTACGGGTGCGGAGATTGAAGTTCTGCTCTCCGAGATCGAGAAAAGAAAATCTGTCCTTTTTAGCAGCGTCACTCATGGGATTAAAGGACCAGCTAAAGCCAAAGAATGGCATGAAATAACCACTGCTGTTAATGTTGTGTCTCCCGTGGGTCGTACAGTATCAGAAATCAAGAAAAAATGGTTTGATCTGAAAATGGCTTCAAAAAAACGTCTCGCCGCAGCACGGTGCTCTATGACTGCAACAGGAGGAGGTCAAGGAAAAGTCTGCGTTACCGAGATGGATGGAAAAATAAATGTCATGTCAAAACTCCAATTGTGCGCTCAACTACAGCACGAGTGCGTGTATGCAGCTTATTACACAAGCGCTCCTGTCTTGTCTGAGGGCTGTTTAGAGGTGTCATAAGCCATGGGGCTAATGCATAGCCTCGATCACCTGTGGAAAATAGTGAGTTATAGGTAAATGATCAGAGAATAATTCCAAATCCTCAATTACAAATTAAAAAGTTACCAACAAGCCAGCCATCTCCATGCGCACCTTGCGCAAGACGCGTGCCAACAGCACTGTTTTGCAGCACAAATGAGTCATGCGCTCCTCCTGGCCATCGCGCAACCACATTTAGCAGGTTATATTTCGAATCAGATATAATTTGGACATTTATGGAGTGGTATTGCTTCCGATTGAGGAATGGGAATGCGTCAGGTGAAGGTGCTTTGATCCGTATGTGTGTACAGTCTATTGCTCCGATGGTGTTTGGCAGTCCAGCAATAGCATGAAAATCAGTCTTAATTTGTACTTGTTCTGCGGCGGTGTATGGGAATTTTATGTACCTGGGTGTTAATTTGAGGAGGGCTTTGATGACCAAGGGGAGCGCACGACTCACCGAAGCCTGCGACACACCAGACAAATTAAACTTAAAATTATAATTCTAATTCAAACAGAATAACCTATTGTCAAGAATAATTATGGTGCGTGATTTTTTTAAACCCAAAATATTTTCTAAATAACGAAGTATAAAGTTATTAGTGGAGAAAATCCGTCTGGATAACAGCAGACTGACTGCTCGTAAAATATACGACAGGTCTGGACCACACGTAAATTTTGTTCGTATCTGAAAAAAATCTTAGAATACGAAAACATTGTTGAATGCCACAAATGATCCTAAATCACTCGTACGCACAGTTTAAGAACAAATCTGTGCGTACGAATGGTTCTTGCATGAGGCTTGAGAGTAAATTTCATCTTAGCAGGTGCTTATCAGAAAACGCTGTAACCAAATTTAAACAGTCTCTTCCATCAAGGTTTTCCTCTGCCTTGCAGAGTAATGCATCAGAGAGCAGTGATTTAGATAATCTAGTTGATCATCTAACAACTTCGATGCAAACTTTATTCGATAAAATTGCTCCACTGAAAAAGAAAGTAATCAATTAGAGGAAACTGGCTCCTTGGTTCAATTCTGATTTACGTACGTTCAAGCAGGCATCTAGAAACCAGGAGAGAAAATGGCGCACTACTAATGTTGAAGAATTTTATTTAACTTGGAAAGATAGTCTGCTAATATACAAGAAAGCTCTCTGTAAAGCTATGACTATATTACTCATCTTTAATAGATGAGAATAAAAATAACCCTAGGTTTCTGTTTAGTACTACAGTATTGCTAGACTAATTAAAAGCCCCATCTCTGTTGAACCATGTATCCCTACAACTATAAATTCATGAGATTCATTATAAATAAAATTATTTCAATTATAGAGAAAATTCAAACCATTCTTCCTTCTACTATCCCTAGTCCCCTGTCAAATGAGACAACTTTAAACATTTCACTAGAGCCTGATTTGTGTTTGGACTGTTTTTGTCCTGTTAAGCTCTCTGAATTGACAAAAATAATAACCTCATCCAAACCATCCACATGTCTGCTAGATCCCAACCCAACCAGGCTGTTTAAAGAGGTATTTCCCCTAATTAATGTCCACATTTTGAATCTACTTAATTGTCTTTAATGAATGATTGCGCACCACAGCACTTTAAGGTTGCTGTAATTAAACCTTTACTTAAGAAGTTTGACCTTGATTCAGAAATTCTGGCCAATTATAGACCTAAATCTAAAATCTAAAAAATTCTAAAGAAAATAGTTGCAGGTCAGTTGTGTGAACATCTACAAAGAAATAATCTGTTTGAAGAGTTTTAGTCAGGGTTTAGAGCTCATCATAGCACAGAAACTGCACTAATGAAAGTCACTAATGATGTTCTCATGGCTTCAGACAATGGACTTGTGTCTGCACTGGTCCTGTTAGAGCTCAGTGCTGCATTTGATACAGTTGATTACAATATTTTACTACAGAGGCTTGAATATGATATTGGGATTACAGGAACAGCTCTAAAATGGTTTAAATCATATCTATCTGATAGATTCCAATTTGTAAATGTAAATGATAAATTGTCTTCATACACCAACATTAGTCATGGAGTGTCTCAGGGCTCGGTGCTTAGACCAATACTCTTTATATATGCTTCTATTAGGTAAAGTTATTAAACAGCATGGGATACATTTCCATTGTTATGCTGATGACACACAATTATATTTGTCCATTAAACCCAATGAATCCAATCAGTTTCTTAGGCTACAAGCATGTCTTAAAGACATAAAAACCTGGATGACCCTTAATTTTTGCTTTTTGAATACAGACAAGACTGAGGTTTTGGTTTTTGGACCTGAGTACCGAATTAATTTTTCAGTCTTCCGCCCTCGTTGAATGGCATTAATCTGACCTCCAGTTCTAATGTTAAAAATCTTGGTGTTATTTTTGATCAGGACATATTTTTTTTTATCCCCCACATTAAAAATGTTATTAGAACCGCCTTCTTCCACCTGCGTAAATCACTAAAATTAGAAACATCTTATTTTAAAAAGATGCAGAAAAACTGGTTCATGCATTTGTCACGTCTAGACTGGACTATTGCAATGGTTTGTTATCTGGGTGTCCAAATAGTTCTTTAAAAAGTCTTCAGTTGATCCAAAATGCTGCTGCCAGAGTCTTAACTGGAGTTAGTAGAAGAGATCATATCTCTCCAGTTTTAGCTTCTCTCCATTGGCTCTCTGTAAATTCAGAATTGAATTCAAAATCTTACTTCTAACCTACAAAGCTCTCAACAACCTAGCTCCATCTTATATTACAGATCTTATTGTTCCGTATTTTCCTAACAGAGCACTTTGCTCTCAGGTTGCAGATTTACTCACGGTTCCTAGAATTTACAAAAACAGAATGGGTGGCAGAGCTTTCAGTTCTCAGGCTCCTCTCTTGTGGAACCAACTTCCAGTTTCTGTCCATGAGGCTGACACATTGTCCAGTTTTAAGACTAGGATTAAGACTTTCCTTTTTAATAAATCACATCCACCTTATTCCTAGCCCCCATGATGCCTTGCGCGAATTATGTGAACGACTTCTGCCGAAAGTCAGAACCGGCACTTTTTTTACACGCTAGCAACGCGCTAACCGGTTTTCGTCAGAGGTTTTAGGTCATAAAATATGTGGGAACACAAACGATCACAACTCAAATGTGGAGATATTGTTTTACCGCTACCTACAGCTGTTGAGGGGTGGGAGGACGACTTGAAGAAGTGGCCGAAAATAACGTACACTAGCATGTTTAGCTACTAGCATACTTAGCTACTTTGACAGTTGCTTCAGATGGCGAAGCGATGAGCAATCTGAAAAGCTCTGAAGCTTATTAGTATCTTCACATTAACAAGGTTGGTCCTGTTATGTTAAGAGAGGTGGGACACTTTATTTAAACAAACATAAAGCCCAGTCTAAGCATTAAAAATCCACATCTCCAGGTCCAGCTAACAATGATGTTGCTTTGGACTTTTGAGCTGCAAGATGTTTATCTGGACACCAACTGAGCACCTGGAGCTTGACATTTCTTTTGACAAAGACTTTACTGATTCACAAATGAAGCACCTTGAGAACTTTTAATAAAATACAGTAAATGAAAACAAATAATGAAATAGACAGGAAACGATCTTTAAAAACTTGATAATGACAAAAGTGACATTTAGATAGAAACAGTAGTTTAATCCAAAATTAACTGATATAGTGCACACAAAAAACTAACCTTGTAAGAAGGTTAACAGTCAACTATTGTACATAACAAATTAATCATTTTAGCAAATACTTTTCTAATGTAATATAGTTAACATTGCATCCTTTAAAAAAACATGTTAAGAGTTGTGTTACGTTTACAGCAAGTACACCAGTACTGTACATGTTTGAGAAAAATGTTTACATTTAATGTCTTCTCACTTGAAATAAGCTGGCATCCTTTGCGTGTGAATGCTGGAATGATTAAATTGACACCATGCTCTTGCAGCAGGTCCCTCACTGTGAAACCACGATCACCCATCACCTCATCTCCAGCACGCAGATAGTCCAGAAACCCAGAGTTCTGTGTTATATACCTGTCACTGCATTTACCACCATAAGCATCTGAAATAAACATGATTATTCCAGAGGGAGAAACAGCCAATAAATATTTCACAGTGTTATTTGCATGTATGATTCACTTCTGGAGTCCAAGTTTTTAGCTTTCTGCAAAACATGTTGCTTTAATTGTTTCACGGGGCAACCATAGAATAAGGTTGTTGGTTTGTTCTGACATTATGTCAATCCACATTCCAACAGTCATGCTGCATGTGACTGGTGGTGTTGAGCAGCTCCACACTCTCATCAAGCCCATCTGAAAGTAAAAGTACAGTATACAAACTTTAGGGTTCATTTATGAACACACACACACACACACACCTATATTATATATATATATATATATATATATATATATAACACATATATATATATATATATATATATATATATATATATATATATATATATATATATATATATATATATATATATATATATATATATATATATATATATATATATATATATATACACATATATATATATATATATATATATATATATATATATATATATATATATATATATATATATATATATATATATATATATATATATATATATATATATATATATATATATATATATATATATATATATATATATATATATATATATATATATATATATATATATATATATATATATATATATATATATATATATATATATATATATATATACACACACAGCATACATATATAGGTGCGTGTGTTTATTTGCCAGTTATGAACGAAAATATTAGTATCATTTAATCACTGACTACATAAAATCATAACACTAAAAGCTGTCTCTTAAATCATACCTGGTGTTCTCGATCCTGGAGGATACAGAGTCTTTTTTCAGGTGGTTTCTCGTAGCCCAGCCACAAAGAAGGATGCAGGTTTTTGTTTTCGGAGCATGTTCAACACACACTAGTTGCAGCCACAAATTCAGCTTCGTCTGATTATTCGTACAGCCACGAACAGCGCAACAGGTACCCGAGCTCCACAAGACATCTTCGTGACAATATTAGCTCGAAATAACAGAAAACAGAACTTCAACGACGCGCACAGATTAGCAAGTAAACAACGAGGAGCCAGTGCAGAAATTCTACTTCCGGGGTCAAACAGAAGTAGGACACATAATCGCTTCTACAGTGACACCCTCAGGAATAAGGTGGATAGTTAGTGTCGGCTTGGTTTCCTGAGCTGTCCCTTAGTTATGCTGCTATAGACTGCTGGAAGACACGTTTTCACTCTGCTACTGTCTTAACTTACTCTGCTCAACCTGTTTTGTATTTGTAATTATTTTTATATCCTTAACTTGTGTTTTTTTTTGTCTTTCAGGTACACCTGGACCTATCTGGACCGACCATTCTGTGTTCGTTTGTCTCTCCTTTCTGTCCTCTCAACCAGCCGGTCAAAGCAGATGACCGCTTGTCCTGAGCCTGGTTCTGCTGGAGGTTTCTTCCTTTTAAAAGGGAGTTTTTCCTTTCCACTGTTGCCACTGTGCTTGCTCAGGATGGGAGACCGCAATGAAACCAAGATACAACTTGTCTGCTGGATTCCTTAGATAGAGAACTGTACTAATTGGCTTTTCTATATGTGAATGCTCCTGTAAAGTGCCCTGAGACAACTTTGTTATGATTTGGCGCTATATAAATAAACTGAATTGAATTGAAATTGAATTGCTCACAAAACAGTTTTTCACTTTGTTATTCTCAATTTAATCAGTGCTTTAAATGAACTTCAACACAGATGGAAGGGTTTCTGCCCGGTGTTCATGTATGGATTGTTTTCTGCATAATAGAGTTTTAGCGCAATGATTCTGTTTACAGACAAAGAGTTGTAGACGTGTTCCTGAGCCCGTACAGGGGTGTCCAAATGTTTAAACATGTGGGCCAAATTTATCAAGATGAAAGGACTCATGGGCCACAACAATGTGAATTTAACTCTTGGTGTTAACAATATTTAGGAGAAAGGACAAAAGTTGACTAATTTTTGGTGGAGAAAGAGTTTTAAATTGTTGTAGATCCAAAACATTAAAAGCCTCATAAACAGTACACTTATATTTTTTATTTAAAATGATATGATTTATTTGATTTGTTGGGTCTGTGTTTGTTGTTTTCTTGTGTTTTGAAAGTTCGTTTTAGTTTGCTCTTAGCAACAAAAGCATAATTCGAGTAAGTCTCCTTTTAAAAGGGGGTCGATCCGACTTTTGAACCATGGACGACCCAAAAAGCTGATCCAAGTTCTGAAAAATCGTCCAGCTGTCAGTCGCTGCAACAGATTTATAGAAGGTTTGATAAAGCTGATCAACTTGTATCTAGATGACACCACATTGTATTAATTTAAAAATGTCCAGTTTCCCTCGTGATTGTTTTATCAACTGCAACGTTTAGTCAAGTTTTATGAATCAATAGCCAAAATCTCAGTTCTGGTAGAAATCAGTAAAGGTTTTTGCTGCTTTGTACCATGAAATTAAAATAGAAAGGTTATAGCCAAAGGTTTGTATTTTGCTTAATATTGCTCATTTTGAGAATATTGTTTTTCCACCAGTTTTGCTGTTGAACCTAAACATTATATAAAAAAGATTACCAGTTAATTTACAGAAAGTCTGCATCGACCTCTTGAGCCTGATGGCCAAAATGGCACCATTGTTAAACTGCAGCTGTGGTCCGCACAAGATCACTCCAAGGGCCGCAAACGGCCCTCAGGCCACACTTTGGACGCCCGTGCCTTGCAGGGATGCCCAGAACAGAATCAAACCTGTTCTGTTATTGCAGTGCTGCCTGTCTGTTTATAAAAATATGTTTTTATAAACTGGTGAACCTCTGCCCGTCTTTACTTTGAAGAGACTCAGTCGCTATGAAAAGCTGTTTATACTCAGTCTATTTACTGACCTGTTGATAATTAACCTAATCACTTGCAAAATTCTTCTATAGTATTCAAACCACTTACTTTTACAGTTTTTCATTGCCCCCTGGCTTCTTTTTTTAACGTTGCTGTCAACAAATTCAAAAATCCCTATTTTCAAACAGTGATCCACTTTTTAGTTTAAACATCTGAACTGTTCATGATCTTCTGCTGTGAATGAATTATGGAGTTTATGACATTTTCAAGTCATTTCATTTTGTTTTTATTTACATTTTATATAACATCCTAATCTTGTAGAAATTGGAGTTATTTTCAACAGAGAGGAAGTTTTAAATTGAACATCGTTCAGACCCAGTGTGGAGGTGGGACGTACCTTCATGGTTGTGTTTGTGTTCAGTGGAGTATGCCTTCCCAATCATGGTCCACACTGGCTTCAGGCAGCCAAACAGTCCCTCCAAAAACCCCCCGCTCCCTGACTGGAGCCTAATGTTCCCCGACGGCCTCCTGACAGCACCGGCCTCTGGGCTGTGCCCCGCCTCGGCCCCGCCGCCACACTGGCAGGCCTCATGTTCGTGGAGTTTCAGCACGCTGTTGTCAAAGTGGGCTGACGGTCCATCACAGGGACTCGGGCTGCCACCAACTGGACCCCCTTGTCCACTGGGGTCTATGGACAGTACGTTACGGAGGACACACTGCGTGGGGGTCAGGTCCGTTTCCGGGGTGCAAGCAGGAGTGTCTCCATCGAGTCGTCGATAGGGCGGTTCTGAGATGGGGGTGCTGAAGCCTGACAGGGAAGGGGAAGGGGCGTGGGGCTCATGAAGGCAGGTCCCACTCATCAGGGGGTTCCCCAACACAGCAGGTTAGGGAGGATGAAGAGGTGAAGAGAGAACCTGCAGGAGAACATTAACAAACATAAATATATTAGAAACATTCAAGTGTCATCGTGACCTAACTCTGAGGCTGTGCAAAAGTTTACATCCTTCATATTTTGCTTCTAAAGTATCAGACTTTCTTTGGACCTGATAAAGTGAACTACTGTATAAGAGAGGGGCCTAAACTTTCCATCCATCCATTATCTTTACCCACATCTTCCTTTCCAGATTGCGAGGTTCACTGGTGCCCATATCCAGAATTCACTGTGTGAGAGGTGGAGACACCCTGGTCAGGTCTCCAGTCCATCACAGGGACATAAAGACAATCAAGACAAACAACCATTCACTCTCTCACTCACACATAGGACAATTTAGAGTTACCAATCAGCCTAACATGCATGTTTTTTTGGTCTGTGGGAGGAAACCGCATGCACAGAGAGAACATGCAAACTCCACCCAGGCTCCTGGACGGGATTTGTTCCAGAGACCTTCTCAGACTACAATGTAAATAAATAAAGAGCACAAAGTACTTAAACTCTTGGTATACTGCTGTTATCAAACCATGAATATAGTTTTATTGTTTGCAAGTATAATAGTGAAATATTGTTTGCTATTAGTATTTTTTCCCCCAGAGATCATCTCAAGACTCCCATCTTATAGTTTTGTGACCCACAGTGTGGTCCAGACCCCACTTTCAGGAACCACTGGTCAATGCTGTAGACCAGATTCTCCTGTTGAAGTCTCCACAACAGGAGTTCTCAGGGCTTTCTAAATATTTTTTCGTTGAACTTTGGCTGCTTTTTCACTTGTTTTCACTCCAGCACCAGATCACTTCAGGGATGTTTTTGGTTTTGTTTGATTATTAAGTCACTTAACGCTGATCTATAAACCATTCAGGCTTAAACAAGCTCCTCTCAGCTTTTTCCACACCACGTTTGAACCCCACTGTAAATTTCATTGAGTTGGAGCCATTTTGTGTTCATTAGGGTTAATTATGGTGGCCATCTTGAACTGAGTTCAACGATTACTCTCTGAAGATTTAATAAAAATGTGTCCTGTAGTCTATAACATATTTTGCTAACAGGCAAGACACAAACATGAGCAAAAACCATTTTTTGCCCGTCTTTCAGTGGCAGGAAACAATTAAATCTTCAGGCACTTTGTCATTGGCAGTCTTTCACAGAGACAATTTGTTCTGGTTAAATAACCCAGTTTGACCCATCAGAGTGTTTTAGCACCAACCAGGTGAATCCTAAACACCAGTCAGTGATAACTTGTCATCCAGCAGAAGATCAGCTGAAGCTTTAGAAGTTTTATTTGTTTTTAGAGCTACTTTTAAGTACCATTGCCCTGCTGCAAATGTATTTTTTTAAACATAACATTTTGTCTTTAATTCACCACTTGTTCGTTTTTTAACCCACATTTTGCACAGGATGCTGGTCGACAAAATAAGTTAAAACTCAAACTTTTCAAACTTCCAAAAACCTGACTGATTATTGATCATGAAGACCACTTTTGAAGATTAGAGTAAAGCCTGGCTATTTGGCAGCGGAGTATAAAGACATTTGTGGTGATTTAAAGCCTTTGCACAACTCTGTGTTTCAACAGTGAGGCAGGTTTCAGCACTGGACAGCTCCACAGCCAAACCCGGGGGAGCTCCGTTGAGCTGTCCAGTGCTGAAGCCAAAGCTCCGTGGAGCTGTCCAGTGCTGAAGCCAAAGCTCCGTGGAGCTGTCCAGTTCTGAAGACAAAGCTCCGTGGAGCTGTCCAGTGCTGAAGTCAAAGCTCCACGGAGCTGTCCAGTGCTGAAGTCAAAGCTCCGTGGAGCTGTCCAGTGCTGAAGTCAAAGCTCCGTGGAGCTGTCCAGTGCTGAAGTCAATGTTCCACGGAGCTGTCCAGTGCTGAAGTCAATGTTCCACGGAGCTGTCCAGTGCTGAAGTCAAAGCTCCGTGGAGCTGTCCAGTGCTGAAATCAGAGCTCCGTGGAGCTGTCCAGTGCTGAAGCCAAAGCTCCGTGGAGCTGTCCAGTGCTGAAGTCAGAGCTCTGTGGAGCTGTCCAGTGCTGAAGCCAAAGCTCTGTGGAGCTGTCCAGTGCTGAAGTCCAAGCTGTCACTTGAACTTTATTTTATTCAAACAACAACAACAACAGTGCAGTCGTGACTGGAGCTGAGGACTGAGACAGTTTAACCACAAGCAGCAGGTCCGAGCTGAATCATAGCGAAGCCTCTCTGTGTGCGCGTGCGCGCGTGCGAATGAGGAAAGCAAACAACCCAGTGGAGATGGCTTTATGAATGAAGTCCTCGACACTGACTGTCTC
>JBBPBX010024059.1:22038-39996 GCA_038048925.1 Garcialebias charrua
ATATATGTATATAGAGATAGATAGATAGATAGATAGATAGATAGATAGATAGATAGATAGATAGATAGATAGATAGATAGATAGATAGATAGATAGATAGATAGATAGATAGATAGAGTGATAGAGTGATAGACTATGAGATTTGCAAAAGTTGTCATAAGAATATTTAATTAGTGTTACTGAATCTGCTGGTGAAGATTGTCAGTCAGGACATGATCAAGATGTCAAGAGGTCTCAGTGGGATTTGTCTGGTTGAATAAATAAAGTTCATTAATCTTTTGCTGGAAAAACTTTGATCTGGGTTTTAGAACCCAACCAAGGTTCGGTCAGGGGGTTAAAGGTCAGTCTTAACCCGGTTCTGGTGGTTTTCCTCCTGAGCTGTGGGGGCGCTGCTCGACAGAGTACACCTCTCTCTCTACATCCGGGTCACGGAGCCCATCTATCTCTATCTCTACATCCGGGTCACGGTTCCTCCTCTCACGCCAGAACCAGCATGGCAGCAAAAAGCAGGATGCGCAGACATTCCGACCCGGTTCTGTCTGAAGAGAAGGTTCTGCAGGAGGAGAAGGAAGAAGAAGAAGAGGAGGACGAAGAGGAGGAGGAGGAGGGAGGAGGTGAAGACGAGCTGAGCCTAGAGGAGGTCCTGCGGCTCGGAGGAACGAAGGTGAGTGTTGAGGCTCGGTTCTGACGGAGGTAGAACCATAGACATTATAAATATATGATATCTATGGGTAGAACCACACCTGGCTGGTCCAGTCGGGTCATGTTCCTGTAGAAACGCTCACCAGTCAGAGGAGTTTCAGCACACTGTTTCCCCACCAAGCAGCAAACACCTGCAGTAAGTGGACCGACAGTTTGTGGAGCTCCTCTGACTGAAGAGGCGTCTGGACCGGTTCTGTCAAAAACACTGTCCACATGACCCGACTGGACCTGGAGGATGGAGCAGAACAGCGCAGTCCTGCTCAGGACCAGGTTCAAGGTTTTCAACATCTGGACCACCAGAACCACCGGGTCTGGACCACCAGAACCACCGGGTCCAGTTAAATCCTCACACATTGTCCTCCAGAACTCATGGCGTCGTTTTCAAACTCTGCGTTATTAAAGAAAAACGTAAATAAAATAAACATAATTGACAACATGTTTAATTAACAACATGTTTTATTGACAATATGTTTTCTTGACAACATGTTTTATTGACAATATGTTTTATTGACAATATGTTTTATTGACAATATGTTTTATTGACAATAAGTTTTATTAACAACATGTTTTATTGACAACATGTTTTATTGACAACATGTTTTATTGACAATATGTTTTATTAACAACATGTTTTATTGACAACATGTTTTATTGACAACATGTTTTATTGACAACATGTTTTATTGACAACATGTTTTATTGACAACATGTTTTATTGACAACATGTTTAATTAACAACATGTTTTATTGACAATATGTTTTCTTGACAACATGTTTTATTGACAATATGTTTAATTAACAACATGTTTTATTAACAACATGTTTTATTGACAACATGTTTTATTGACAACATGTTTAATTAACAACATGTTTTATTGACAATATGTTTTCTTGACAACATGTTTTATTGACAATATGTTTTATTGACAATATGTTTTAGTGACAATATGTTTTATTGACAACATGTTTTATTGACAACATGTTTTATTGACAACATGTTTTATTGACAACATGTTTTATTGGCAACATGTTTTATTGACAACATGTTTTATTGACAATAAGTTTTATTAACAACATGTTTTATTGACAATAAGTTTTATTAACATGTTTTATTGACCATAAGTTTTATTAACAACATGTTTTATTGACAATAAGTTTTATTAACAACATGTTTTATTGACAATAAGTTTTATTAACAACATGTTTTATTGACAATAAGTTTTATTGACAACATGTTTTATTGACAACATGTTTTATTGACAACATGTTTTATTGACATGTTTTATTGACAACATGTTTTATTGACGATAAGATTTATTAACAACATGTTTTATTGACAATAAGATTTATTGACATGTTTTATTGACGACATGTTTTATTGATGACATGTTTTATTGACAATAAGTTTTATTGACAATAAGTTTTATTAACAACATGTTTTATTGACAATAAGATTTATTGACATGTTTTATTGACGACATGTTTTATTGACGACATGTTTTATTGACGGCATGTTTTATTGACAATAAGTTTTATTAACGTGTTTTATTGACAATAAGTTTTATTAACAACATGTTTTATTGACATGTTTTATTGACGACATGTTTTATTGACGACATGTTTTATTGACAATAAGTTTTATTAACAACATGTTTTATTGACATGTTTTATTGACGACATGTTTTATTGACGACATGTTTTATTGACGACATGTTTTATTGACAACATGTTTTATTGACAATAAGTTTTATTAACAACATGTTTTATTGACAATAAGTTTTATTAACAACATGTTTTATTGACAATAAGTTTTATTGACAACATGTTTTATTGACAACATGTTTTATTGACAATAAGTTTTATTGACAACATGTTTTATTGACAATAAGTTTTATTAACAACATGTTTTATTGACAATAAGTTTTATTAACATGTTTTATTGACAATAAGTTTTATTGACGACATGTTTTATTGACGACATGTTTTATTGACGACATGTTTTATTGACGACATGTTTTATTGACAATAAGTTTTATTAACATGTTTTATTGACAATAAGTTTTATTAACAACATGTTTTATTGACGACATGTTTTTTTAACATGTGTGCACTGTCCATCCTGCCCCAGGACACCCGGGCAACCTCAAACAAAGAAGAAAAACTTAATACAGGTTGGAGGTTGGTTAAGTTTAGGGTTAGGATGTCAGGTAAGTCTTCAGGATTAGTGCCAGGTAGATGAGATTTGAAACTCAGGGGTTAAGGGCTGTGTTGGGTGTAACGCGTTACAGTAATTACATTACATTTTTCAGTAACGTAGTAGTGTAAAGCACTACTTTGAAAATGCCTGTAATATATTACAGTTACTAACAAAACCTTACATTCGTTACTTGCGTTACAATCAGGACCTTTCGGAGAATAGTGTTATTTATTTATTTTATTTTACCTTTCGGAGAATAGTTGTGGTGGGACGAGGACGACGGAGCAGACCATAGACATTATATCTATGGAGCAGACTGTCACGGGGGGGAAACAAAGACGTACGCGATGACGTCGGAACGTCATACGTCAACGTACATAGACATATAAACTTTAAGGTACATAGACATACGGCGATGTCATTTTATGGATGGAAGTATTCATATTATTTTTCTTTTGTCACGAGAAAGGACAAGAACATTACAGTAGTGTGCAAGCTATGTCTGGGCCACAACAAGACACTGTCTACTGCTGCGAACTCGACGTCAAATCTTTACAAGCATTTACAAAGACAACACGCTAATGCTAAGCTAGTTGCTAAAGAGCCGCAGAGGGATGGTGCAAGTTTGATGCCGCCACCGTTTAAGCAGGCTCGGCTTGAATTTCACCGTCAGGCAACCACTACAAAGGCTGAGGTAAACAAACATTTCAGATGTTTTATTTTTTATTTAGTTTTATTTTTTTAAAACAGAAGTTTTACATTTTGATATTGTCATACCTTTTGAATGGCACGTTTACATATGCATTGTGCTTATGTAGCACTGCTGTTTTACTTTTTATTAAAAATGAGTGTCAAAAAGATCTCTAATATCATTATTGAAAGATAAAAATTAATACAGGTTAAATCTCAGAGTAATCTGAAAGTAATGTAACTAAGTTACTTTCAGAACTGAGTAACTAAGTAGTGTAATATGTTACTTTTTTTAAAGTAACTAGTAGGGCTGTGCGATATGACGATATATATCGTGGGGACGATAGAAACGTGTCTATCGTGCTACTTTCCTTCTATCGTCTCTATCGTGATAAATAAGAATAAAAAAATAACTGTCGCAAAGAAGCTTCATATGGGGTTTTGCGAGATGACGGCGCTGCTTTATGTTTGACGCACGCGCGGGTTTGCAACACATGCTTTACGTTGTTAAACTCGAGAGCAACAGAGCCGCAGGCGCATGAAGCCGGTGTCTCAACAAGGAGAAAACAGCTGCACAGGCAGCCCAAGAAGAATAACTTTTACCAAAAAGAGGGGGAAGCTCACCTTGTTAGCTTCCATTATTTCGCTCCGCTGAAACTCTGAGACAAAATGGGTCCAGAGGACACGAACCCAGAGTCCAACCGAGTCCGAACTCGGGTCCAGTTAACCAATACAAAACAGACCAGAGACACAACAGAACCGCAATCAAACGCAACGTTTTCTCTTTTCTGTTTCTTGCTTTGTTTACTCAAACTTCAGAGCGGATTTCTTCTTCGTGAGTTTCATTAGCAGCTGTTGTTTTACCGCCACCTGCAGGAAAAATTTGGACCAAAGTAGAAAAGGAGTTGTTTGTTTGTTTGTTAGTTTATTCATTTTATAATATGAAATACAACAATTAACGTATTCATAATAGAAAAAAATAAAAAATAAAATGAAAGGTAGCAGATGAAGAATAAATCTTATTAAATCTGCTCCTTATTCATCTAATAACAGTTCAAACAATATTTTCTATAATAACAAAATAAGTAAATAACTCAGTCAATTTTCAATTCACATATATCACACATTAAATTAGATTCATTTATTTTTTTAGCAATTCATTTTTTACCAGTTTCTTAAATACAAGGAATGATTTGGCTTCCTTAACATTTGTCATTTGGCATTAAGTCATTCCATAATCGTACTCCTTGAATTAAGGTAGATCTAGTTTCTACTTTGGTCCAAATTTCCTTGTTCTTTTTGTTCACATTCTTATAATTGTAACTATCTGTAGTAAAATAATAAAATAAAAAAACTTTGGTCCAAATTTTTCCTGTACACACACATCGTGTTGTATATATCGTGATATATATCGTTATCGTGATATAAAAAAGTCCATATCGTGATATATGATTTTTTTCCATATCGCCCAGCCCTAGTAACTAGTAATGTGTAACTAATTACTTATTTTGGGTAACTACCCCAACACTGGTTAAAGGTGGGGTATGTAACATTGTAATGCAGTCTGTAACTTTTCAAACAATATATTTTTAACATATTTCTTCACTCAGTCACTATCTACTGACAGACTGATGTTAGACAAAGTAATCTCTGAAAAAAACTATAGTCCCCTTGCTTCTCTATCAGCATTTATAAAAACACTGAAAACACAAGAGTGACCCGGACACTGACAGCCAATAAAAACAGAGTTGTTTGTCACGCCCCAACCCACGCCCCCACCTGTCCCAGCCGCAGCTCGTTCTCATTCAAAGGATTGCAAAGCGATGCAGGACTGTTTTTTATGTGACACAAAATGTATTAAATATCCCTTCTTTATCCCAGAGCTGGACTTTTATTTAGTTTTTTTGCCAAAAGTCAAGTGATCGCTTCATCCTTCACTGACAGGAATGAGGAAATGGATTTGTCACGACTCACGAGCGAATTAAAACATGTCCAACGTTGCTTCGTGAACCTCTGCTGATTTCTTCTGGTTTTTGTGTTGTTGGATGAGTGATTCATGGTTTTATTATATTTTTTAAACAGTTATATTATCATATAAACACAGAACTTCGGAGCGCAGAGACAGGACATGTACTGGGGGCGGAGCATTCCAGACATTCCAGACCAGCGCTGACAGACATGAGGAAGTCACGAGCGAATTAAATCATGTCCAAACGTTGCTTCGTGAACCTCTGATGATTTCTGCTGGATTTTGTGTTGTAGGACTAGCGCTCCATGGTTTTATTTTATTTTATTAGAAGGTTTTATTACCATAAACACAGAATATCGCAGCGGCTCTGAGCAGACAGCAGCAGGGGGCGGAGCTGGAGCAGATCCCAAGTTAAGCAGAAGCACGGACTGTGGCATTCTGCTCCCTCCCCTCTGAGCCATATATGGCTCTGAGGGGAGGGAGCAGAATGCTTTTCTGCGCTGAAAATATTTCTAAGTCCAGAGTGTTCAAAAAATCGCAGAACCTACCTTTAAGGGTTAAGTTCTGGAACAGAAGTCCTGGTTGGGACGATAGTGGTGGAGTGTGAATTTAGTCCAAACGGTGTCCATGTTGCCATGTTGTTGTTTCCCAGGTGGTTTCTGCAGCCTTTCTCTGGGAGGTAGTCCAACAGGTGTTTGATTGTAACGCTGTGGCTCTAATTGATTTAGAGCCATGGACTATAAAGTGTTGGACTAAGGTGGTGTGTGTCAGTCGTTGTGATTGAATATTAAACCTATGTTGGCACAGTGTTGTTAACGGTGCTGACTCAGTTTCCCCTACAAATTGTAGACCACATGATGCACACGTGATTAAATAAATGCAATTTTTTGTTTTGATGTGGCCCGTTTTTTCAGTCTGAAATACTTGTTTGTTCATTTTGTTTTGAACCCATTCAATCTGTTTAAAAAGATCCTTAAAAGTCTTGTTTGACGGATCTGGTGTTTGTTTTCATTTTGCATGAACCAGATGATCGTTTAAGTTTTTGTTCCTCCTGTAAGCTGCGATCAGCTTGTGTTCAGGTAAGTTTTTGCTCTCTGTCTGAAAGGTAGTGACATTTTGTCTGATATGTTTAACCAGAGGCTGGGTTGATGTGGAATACGTTACCACAAATGGGTTGTCCGTCACCTTCTTTTTTTTCTGAAAAAGTTTTAAGACATTTCCTCAGGAGTGATCTTGAGTACCCTCTGGTGGACAACACTGCAAATAGTAGTTTGGTGGCTTCATAAAGGTCTGACTGTAGTGTGCAGATCCTTTGAAATCTTAAAAGCTGCGATTTAATCAGTCCAGCATATGTGTGCTTTGGGTGGTGGTGACTAGTTCTGTGGAGTAGTGCATGTGTGTCTGTTGCTTTGAAGAAGACTTTAACGTCTAATTGACTAGTTGTTTGAAATGACGGTCCTTTGTAGGTGGTGGTGTCCAGGAAGTCAACAGACGTGTAACTTTTTATGGCTTTAAGTTTGATGGATGTCCAAGCGGCATGCGGCTCGGGTGGTTGCTGAGGCAAAAACTCGGGCGTGGGAGGAGTTCGGAGAGGCCATGGAGAATGACTTCCGTACGGCTTCGAGGCGATTCTGGTCCACCATCCGGCGTCTCAGGGGGGGAAAGAGGTACGAGACCAACACCATTTATGGTGGAGGTGGCGTGCTGCTGACCTCAACTCGGGATGTTGTGAGTCGGTGGGCGGAATACTTCGAAGACCTCCTCAATCCTACTGGCACGTCTTCCACTGAGGAAGCAGAGCCTGGGGACTTTGGGTCGGGTTCTCCGATCTCTGGTGCTGAGGTCGCCGAGGTGGTTAAAAAGCTCCGCGGTGGCAAGGCTCCGGGGGTGGATGAGATTCGCCCGGAGTTCCTTAGGGCTCTGGATGTTGTAGGGTTGTGTTGGCTTACGCGACTCTGCAATATCGCGTGGACATCGGGGGCAGTTCCCTTGGATTGGCAGACTGGGGTGGTGGTTCCCCTATTCAAAAAGGGGGACCGTAGGGTGTGTTCCAACTATAGAGGGATCACACTCTTAAGCCTCCCTGGTAAGGTCTATTCAGGGGTTCTGGAGAGGAGGGTCCGTCGGATAGTCGAACCTCGGATTCAGGAGGAGCAGTGTGGTTTTCGTCCTGGTCGTGGAACACTAGACCAGCTCTACACCCTCAGCAGGGTCCTGGAGGGTGCGTGGGAGTTTGCCCAACCAGTTTACATGTGCTTTGTGGACTTGGAGAAGGCATTCGACCGCGTCCCTCGGGGGGTTCTGTGGGGGGTACTCCGGGAGTATGGGGTACCAGGCCCATTGATATGGGCTGTTAGGTCCCTGTACGACCGGTGTCAGAGCTTGGTCCGCATTGCCGGCAGTAAGTCAGGCTCGTTTCCGGTGAGAGTTGGACTCCGCCAAGGTTGCCCTTTGTCACCGATTCTGTTCATAACTTTTATGGACAGAATTTCTAGGCGCAGCCAAGGTGTTGAGAGGATCCGTTTTGGTGGCCTTAGAATCGCTTCTCTGTTTTTTGCAGATGATGTGGTCCTACTGGCTTCATCAGTTCGTGATTTACAACTTTCACTGGAGCGGTTTGCAGCCGAGTGTGATGCGGCCGGGATGAGGATCAGTTCCTCCAAATCCGAGGCCATGGTCTTGAGCCGGAAAAGGGTAGCATGCCCTCTCCGGGTCGGGGAGGAGGTCCTGCCCCAAGTGGAGGAGTTTAAGTATCTCGGGATCTTGTTCACGAATGAGGGAAAACTGGAGCGTGAGATCGATAGGCGGATAGGTGCAGCGTCCGCAGTGAAGCGGGCGCTGTACCGGTCTGTCGTGGTGAAGAGAGAGCTGAGTCAAAAGGCAAAGCTCTCAATTTACCGATCGATCTACGTTCCCACCCTCATCTATGGTCATGAGCTTTGGGTTATGACCGAAAGAACAAGATCTCGGATACAAGCGGCTGAAATGAGTTTTCTCCGCAGGGTGGCTGGACTCTCCCTTAGAGATAGGGTGAGAAGCTCAGTCATCCGGGAGGGACTCGGAGTAGAGCCGCTGCTTCTCCACATCGAGAGGAGCCAGTTGAGGTGGCTCGGGCATCTGGTTAGGATGCCTCCTGGACGCCTCCCTGGTGAGGTGTTCCGGGCATGTCCCACCGGGAGGAGACCCAGAGGAAGACCCAGGACGCGCTGGAGGGACTATGTTTCTCGGCTGGCCTGGGAACGCCTTGGGATTCCCCCGGAGGAGCTGCTCCAAGTGGCTGGGGAGAGGGAAGTCTGGGCCTCCCTACTTAGGCTGCTACCCCCGCGACCCGACCCCGGATAAGCGGAAGAAGATGGATGGATGGATGGATTAAAGGTATTGTGTAAAAGAAGTACTCAAAATCACTCTCTGAGTATGTCCAGATACCCCAGATGTCGTTGAGGTACCTGTAATACATAGTTCCCAGACACGCCCCCAGTATTGAGCAATACCGGCTTCCGCACCACATCTAAAGGCGGAAAAGGCGAGCAAGATGGCGAACAAGCAGACGCGAACAACCAGAGCAAATTATGCGGACAAAAACACGAGCTACCACAGCTTCACCAAGGAACAAGAGCAAACTGGCAGTGGTCGGAGTTAAATGAGTTTGAGAAAGAAATCATGGCAGACGAATCGGACAACTAGTCACAACTACAGTATTTTCTGGTGTGCAGGTCGCACCTGTGTATAGGTCGCATTGCCCAATTATCACCAATAGATTGGAAAAATCCCTAGATAGGTCGCACCTACGTTTAGCTCTGCTGCAAATGTCTGCCACAGGAGCGCACAGCAAGGCTTTTAAGAAGATTAACACTTAAAAACAATTATTTGTTTGATAAAAATTATAGCAAATATATGTCTGAGCTGAACTTTTCCTTAATAAATTAACGTAATTGTGAAATGAGCTGGATTAAAAAATTTGTTTCACCGAAAGTGATAACAAGCCATATATAGGTCGCACCTGAGTATAGGTCGCAGGCCTTGAAAACATAAAAAGGTGCGACCTATACACCGGAAAATACGGTAGTCACAAAGTAGTTACTCTGATATCATTAATTATTTATTTACTACGAGGAGCGCACACCGGCTTCACAGCGCAGAGCTTCACAGCTTTAAATCCAAAAAAAGATGTGTAAACTGTCTCAATCATATCTATCCAGCTAAATAAAGGTTTAACTAAAATAACACACAGCCAGCACAAACAGTCCAAGCTGAACACGGACCAGAACCAGCACTTTGAGTGTGACCGTGTTGGAAGTTAGGATGTCGTTAGCCACTGGAGCGGAGGGTCCGTCAAGCTCAGGTCGGACGGCGTGGATCCGTCGCGGCCGCGGGGGCACGTCCCATGGGACAGACGCGTCGCCCGCACGACTTGGCTCCCGTCCTCCACTGGGGCGGTCTCCCCGCCGGTCCCGGTAGACCGTGAGGAGGCCGTTGTCGCGTTAGCAAGATGCTAAGCTAACCACAGCATGCAAGACGGTGTTGCTAAATAATGAAAAAAAAAAAAAACAGCTCTAACACACAGACAGTTGTACTCTAACATTGTTTCACAAAATGATTTATGTAGAATATTTTGTTTACCGGCCAAAAGCACGACGTCTTCTGAGCAGATCCGAGCAGAGATGGAGCTGCTGTGAGCTTCTACGATGAGATAAATCCTTCACGTTTACTTTTTTTTTGATGAAGTGAAACCTGCGCGTTGCCCAAACGTCTACCCGACTGGAACACCCACTGACCCAACACAAAGTAACCATTGCAATTAATTAGAAATTAACAAAAAAAAACAACGTGAAAAATGAACATCCATTAGACTAAGCTGTCAGCTGCGCTGCCTCTCGGAATGAG
This sequence comes from Garcialebias charrua, assembly GCA_038048925.1. Lineage (NCBI taxonomy): Eukaryota > Metazoa > Chordata > Actinopteri > Cyprinodontiformes > Rivulidae > Garcialebias > Garcialebias charrua. Next base: position 32,481 of record JBBPBX010024059.1, read on the forward strand.
GGTCTATCCGGAAACAAAACAGATGTGACGTCACATGGGAACTATGTATAGTGTTGTGGTTTTTTTAACACATTTTTTATACTTCAGACTAGGGATGTCCCGATCCAATCACGTGATCGGAAACCGGGTCCCGATCACGTGATTTCAGACTCTACTCGACTCGGGCGTTACACACCGATCAGGGATCGGATATACAGTATATGTGTATATTTATTCTAAACACAAACGGGAATATTATATTAACTGTATGTTGAGTTACAGAGTCAAATTGTCTCGGAACAAAACATGCACAATAGTTTTGCAGCAGTGCCTGCCGTAAAGCGGTGACTGTCGTAAAAAAGAAGCGGAACGCGGCATTAACTTGAAGTGGAGGCAGCGATGTCTGTCGTGTGGAGATATTTTAAAGTGGATGACAAATGGAAAGTTCGTATTTCAAGAGGAGGTAAGGAAAAGGCTGCATTTAACACAACAAACCTGATTAGGCACATCAGAAACAAACACCCGACACAATACACAGAGTTTAACCAGACAACCCAGCCGAAGACGAGCCAGCTCACGCTGCAAGAGACTTTATAATTTATATTTATCTCATAAAGAAAAACATACACTTCCTTCTGTGAAGCCACAGGAGGAGAGTTAAGGAGTGCTGTTCAGAAAAGCATGTTACTAGCCTTATTTTATAAAACTGACACTTTAAGTTTATTTGTTTACATGCCTGCTCAGGTTCTGGTTCTGCTCAGGTTCTGGTTCTGCTCAGGTTCTGGTTCTGCTCAGGTTCTGGTTCTGCTCAGGTTCTGGTTCTGCTCAGGTTCTGGCCAGGTTCTGGTCAGGTTGTGGTCATGTTCTGGTATTTTAAGTTGAGCTGCTTATTTTAAATTAGACATTTATACTGTTGCACTAAACTTCAATGTGAAGAATTTTATTTTAAATCTTATTACTTGATTGTTCAATCTACCTCACAGAAGTACTCTGTTAAATGTTAAGGTAAATAAAATAAAAATTAAGGGACATCTGGATCTGTTTCTTTTTTTTTCCCCTTCATTTTAAAAATGTATTTTAGAAGTATCGGATCGGGACTCGGTATCGGCCAATTCCTAAAATTAAAGGACTCGGACTCAGAAAAACCTGATCGGGACATCCCTACTTCAGACTATGGATGCGCGATATATACGATATACGGTAGAAACGATAGAAATTTAGCCTACGATAGGGATCTGTCTTCTACCAGCTAACCGCAGAAAATCAGAGTTGTCAGATTTAATCTTTACTTTTTTTAGTTTAAAACTGTGCATAAGTGGTGTTGAAGTCTTTTCTTTGAGTGCTAAGTAGCGAAGCTAAGCTAACTTTGTCCGGCTTGCCATAGTGTTGCCATATTCGGACGCATGCGCAAAACTAGGGATGCACCGATAAATCGGCCGGCCCATCGATCGGCCCCGATTTCCTTAATTTGGGGAGATCGGTGATCGGCCGATCTTTAAAAGGGAAGCCGATTTTATCCACCGATCGCATCTGCCTCCGCAAAGGTCGGAAAATCATGAAAATTTAGGGTGCATTTTGACCTTTTAACACCTGAAAATCGGTATCAGCCAAAATCGGAATCGGCAGGTCAGGCTTTCTAAAAATCGGTGATCGGCCAGAAAATTGAAATCGGTGCACCCCTATGCAAAACGCTGTGTTCCGTCGAAAGTTTTTTTTTTTTTTTGTGGAAAGTTAAAGTGAAGGCACAGCTCTACGTTTGTTCTCGCGTTAAATGCTCGCGTTTTCGCTCCAAATTCTTGTTGTAATTCGAGCAGCTGCGCGCAGAGCGTTTACCTACGGTACAAATTGAGGTTGCTGATTGGTCATTTGCTGACACGCCTACTCAATTGATTGACAGGTCGGGTGGGGAAGAAAAAAAAGCACGAGCTGGCTCTGGCTGCAGCCGCTGCGGTGTTCTAAACTTTATATGTTAATAAAAAGTTCTAAAAAATAAAAACAGGGAGCGCTGGTCCTGCAGCCCACAGCCCATCAGGAAATATTTAGAATCTCGCGCATTTCAGTCATGCAGTCAACGGAGTGAGGAGGAAGCGATTACTTGACTTTTGGCAAAAAAACAAAAGAAAAGTCCAGATCAGTGATGAAAAAGGGGAATTTAATACATTTGTGTCACATACAAAACAGTCAGGCGCCGGGCAGTTTATTGTGAGACAACGCGCCTCGCGTACGCGGTTGTAAAATTTGAGCTTTGCGCGTTCGTGCCCTGCGGAGCTACGCTTGTGCCTCTGCATACGTACGGCGTACAGTGGCGTACTGCCTAATGCCACTTTCACACCAAACGCATCAAAATGCTCCCAACGCACCGTGTTTGCTGCTTGTCACCAGATGTGTGCCCACCATGTGTCGTTGTGTCCCTGGGCAAGACACTTAACCCCGAGTTGCTCCTGGTAGGTCTGGATGGCGCCTTGCAAGGCAGGCTACCACTACCGGTGTTTGAATGTCTGAATGAATGGGTAGATGGCTGGTATTGTAAAGCGCTTTGGGGCTCCTAACAGGGGGCTGGAAAGCGCTATATAAATAAGCTCCATTTATCATTTACCATTTACCATGTGTGTTCACACCGAACGCGCGCAGTTGGAGCAGCGTCTGGCTCCCTTCCCGGTCAGATTTGTTTTGTTTTCTGTTCACTGGGCAGTAGGGGTGGGCGACTGGGCGATATTGCCAAAAAATGATATCACGATATATTTTTTGAAATAACCCGATAACGATATCACAGACGATATTTCACATTTTCTCCTTTTATTGAATCAACCAAACAAATGTGTAATTTCAAAATGACTTTTCATAAACGGTCACCAGAATACAAAAAATAAATTCATATTTAACAAGCAAAAATATATATACCGCACCAGCCGCCACTGACACGTACGTGTGCGGTAATGACTATTCTAACACTTTAACACATTTTAAGTCAAAGTCAAAAGTCAAAGTCAACTTTATTGTCAGATCTGCAATATGTACAGTGCAGGACATACACAGGACCGAAATTGCGTTTCTCTCAGTCCCTCGGTGCAACAGTAAACATCTAAACATTGAAACACTGAAACATATAATAATAGACATAAGCATAAAAATAGTAAAACTAACACTGTCCTGAGTTGTTTTTTTTTTTTTTTTTTTTTTTTGCATAGTGGTATAAAAAAAGAGTATAAAAAGTATAACTAAAATAAACTAAAGGTTTCTAGCATTGACATTTGCAAAGTGGCAAAGCAGCGTATGAGTCAATGTACACAGTATATGTATGAGGTAGTAGTTGATGTTGTTGTAGAGGCAAAAAGTGGCATATGCAGTAAGGCACATTGGGCATCCCTAAATAAGACCGAGCACACTGTATATGTATCAGCAGTGGTGTAGACAGTGGTGTTTAAAAGAGCATACAGTAAATAAAAAAATAAATTTCTTACTTTGAGCGGCAGCTTCTGTCATCAGTTTGCCTGTTGGCTCCAGCTGTTGGCTCCAGCTGTTACGTCTGAGCTTCGCAGCTTTCTGTAGCACCACGCAGTTTACACCCTTTACAGGAAGGACTGTTAGTATCCTAACTTCATACAGTTGGAGACAGAAAAAGTTTTAATAACTTACCGAAACCCGTCTGTGCGCGCCGCCTTCAGCTGCATGTGTTAGCATTTAGCCCCCCCGAATCCGCAGCTCCGGGCAGTCCGGTTTAGCTGCACCTCCTAAAAGGTTGTCGGCTTTATTATTCCAAGTTAGCTCGTTGTCCCCCGATGTCTTCGGCTTACAGTCCGACATCGAGGCGAGCTCCAGGGACCTCTGATCGCTCAAAGCCGGCTGCCCGGTGAAGCTACGAGGATGCAGCTATGAGGCTAATGTTAGCTCGTTCCTCCTCCTCGGGTCCGGTGTGCGCGCGCATGCGTATTAACAAAATGTAGGGCATCTCCACATGAAGGCAGTCTCCACGGAACACCGGCTGCTGTCTGCTGCTTCACGGCTTCACGCGGTCCACAGTGTCGTTTTGCTTCGCCCATCGTTCCTCCACAAAACCACCGTTATCGCACAAAGCAAGTTAGACGCAGTCAAATGACGTCATCATAGGATGCCGCAATATAATTTTTTTCACCGGTGTCAAAAAATCCACCGGTATTATCGTAAACGAGACGATATGGCCCACTCCTACTGGGCAGATAAAATCAGCTGTACGTGAACCGCGTTACTACTTGAGTGGGTTTTCTACGAGCCGAACTGCAGCTCCTAAAGTCTTTGTTGAGATTAAAACTAGGGGTGCACCGATTTCAATTTTCTGGCCGATCACCGATTTTTAGAAAGTCTGACCTGCCGATTCCGATTTTGGCCGATACCGATTTTCAGGTGTGAAAAGGTCAAAATGTACCTTAAATTTTCCAATCTTACTTTATTGTAAACAAAGTGTAACCATAAAAAAATCAGTTCATTTTACTCTTTCACTTGTTACATTTTAAATTAATTTTTATTTTCATTTAAAAATTTAAAAAACAAAAAAAGATAATGCAGCATGTGTAACATTTTCAAGTCAGTGGGTAATAAGAAATAACACTCGCACAGGTAAGTTTGTCCTCACAGACTTATTCCAGTCACTTTTTCATTAGTGGCAGGTTTTTCTTGATGAACAAAAGCATTTATGCTTTGTCACCAGACAGGCGACTTCTTTTCTCATCTACTACATGTCCAGCCAACTAAACAGGCGCTCACTTTCAATGCTTGTGCATGGGGCAGAGAGGTAGGTTCAGGCAAGATGAGGGAAACAATTTTCATTGATCCTCCAGTAGACCAATGGGTCCTGGCCCCTTTCGACAGGAAAGAAACAGGTAGTTCTGTACCTGCATAGCTGAAGGGCTGGCCAGCTGCTGCTCCTTTTCAATGTTCTCCTTTAAGATTTCATCTTGAACTGCAAACAGTAGACTACACCTTTTTGCTGCAGATTCATCTCAGGAGGTCCCACTTCAGAGAATGTTCCTGCAGCAGGTGTGCATCTGGTCCCCCCCTCTGCTGAGAAGTAGTGATTCTTGTACCTTGTTTTGCATAAACAAAGAAAGATGGGTCAATCATTGTGTTTTGTATACATTAAAAGTTTTTTTTAATTGCATGTAAATAAAGAAATGCATATAAATGCATTTCTTTATTTACATGCAATTAAAAAAAACATTTAAATTAAAAATAAACATTTCTTGATTGAAATTTTCAATAAAGAAATTTTTATTTTAAATTTAATTTAAACGTTTCTTGAAATATAGCAGTAGGTTGTAATTGTGACTAAAATAGAATATTCACAGTTACTTACCTTGGATCCAGAGTAGTGGTCAAGATGTACAGGGGCTTAAAGCTGCAGTATGTAGCTTTTTTTATGAACATATTTCTTCACTCTGTCACTACCTCCTGACAGACTGATGTTAGCCAGGTAATCTCTGAAAAAAAATAAAAAAAAATATTGTCCCCTTGCTTCTCCAGGTGGTAAATAAGCATTTCTAAAAAGAAAAGGTGACCCGCCATTTTCCAGCCAATAAAAACAGAGTTTGTAACCAGCCAATAAAAACAGAGCTTGAATTTGAATCAGCCAATAAAAACAGAGCTTGAATTTGAAATTCAACAGACCACAAGGGGGCAGAGCCACATATGGCTCTGAGGGGGAGGGATCAGAATGCTTTGCCTGTTGAAAATATTTCTAACTGCTGCAGTTCTACAGAAACTGCATACTGAACCTTCAATGTTGATGAATCTTGTCACAACAGCCTCCCTCCAGCAACGTAGCTTTGGCTTTACCCACACCACGGTCTGTGCTGGCTTGCCTCTCCGTTTGAGTGCAGTGATGGCTGGGATTACAGTTTAAGAGTACTTGATTACGTTCGAACTGTTCATCAGTCCACTGTGTAGTAAAACTTAACATGGACATTAAACTTACATCAGAAGTCCAGATGTCTGTTGTAAAGCTGAGAGTATTTGGATTAGCTTTTAGCAGGCTGCGGGTGTCTCTCATAACTTGGCTGAACAACTCCAGTAATGAAACATCAGAAAAATATCTCCGCCTCGGCATATTGTGGACTCGCATGCTTCATCAAGCTTCTAAAACCTTTGTCCTCAACGACTGAAAAGGGCTGGTCGTTTTTTTTTTTTTTTTTTTTTTTTTTCCATTTATAGATGGCCTCCCTTCACACCTTTTAGCCATCCTCTCACTCCAATATTTTTTTTTATTTATTTTATTTTTTTTAAGAGAGAAAGAAAGAAAAGAGAAAGTAAGGCAACAAATCAACAATTATCAACCAAAAGAGCACAAGGCAAACACACCCAACCTCCGTCCACAATCCTGCAAAGCACATGACAGAACACAACAATGGAACATACATGCATAAAGACTAATAATATTCATGAGCTTGCAGTAGAATTCTATAAATACACATACCCATATCTACAACTATATATATACAGTAGTATACATACATATACTTTTATATTCATTTATATATATACCCATCTACATATCTACAGATATATATATACAGTAGCATACATACATATACTTTTATATTCATTTATATACCCATCTACATATCTGCATATATATATATTGTTACGTGGGCACACTTTTTTCAGTCTTTTGTTTGTTTGTTATTTTTATTTTTGGCACCTTTTTGACAGTTCACTGGTGAAGGGGGCGGGGCTCAGCCACACAAGTGGTTTTAGCTGAGCTGGCAGCACACCTGGGGGTGATGAGAAGATTGGACTGACAGTGATTCAGTGATGGATTGATGGAGTAGCGTGTGTTGGAGCGGCTGTGAGGCTTTTGGGCTGTGGGAGCTGCTGTGGCGATGACGACGTGTAAAAGAAGGATTTCAATTTGAGACGGTGCGGGTGGACTCTGGGGGAACAGAGTCCTCACCTCGGGCTGATCACCCAGAGGGGGGCGTCGGATGTTTTTGGCCGGGAGGAAGAGGAAAAGTTTGTCCTGGATGAACGGCTGGACGCAGTAATGTACCGGGGAGTTTACACGCCTGCTGGCCGGGAGGAACAGGGTTTGTCCTGATGAACCGGCTGGGCGCAGTGGGGAGTTTACACGCCTGCAAACACAACCACCTACTAAAATCACAAGTGGTGCGTTTTTAAGAAAAGAGGAAAACTATAAAGAAAAGCAACAACAACAATTAATGAACAGATCATCTGACGGATGAAGCACCGTGTGGGCTCGCCCCTTTAAGGATGTCAGCTGGTGGAGAAACTCTGATCAGACATCTTAAGGTAAGCCCCAAACCTCACTCTGTGTTCTGTCAGGTGCCTGTTTAGTTTCTTTCTTTTCTTTTTTTCTTATCACACACTTTTAGTTGCGACCACTACTCTCCATTAAGCAGTGATAATATAAGAGCGAGCTGGGGAGGGAAGAGGTTTCGTAACAATATACACACATATATACACACATATATATATACACACATATATATATACACACATATATATATATACACACATATATATATACACACATATATATATACACATA
>JBBPBX010024060.1:0-35006 GCA_038048925.1 Garcialebias charrua
CTTTTTCCTGGTAATAATCATTTTCCAACTATGTCAACTCTTTTCCTCCTATGACCTATATGTTCGGGAAGCAGGAAAGGTGGACATTTTTTCACACACAGCTTGTTCATGTCAGCTTCACTTTGTTTAAAATGTGAATTTGTTGAGTGATTTTGTACACTTGAGGTTAAATTTGAACTAGTTTAGAATCTGACAAAGAACGTTTCATTTTTATTTTTCTCTGATATGTAAAACCCTAGAACGAAAGAGAGACAACTTTTTTCCTCATGACTGTAAAACCACTTGTGTTTTGCTCACAAGACTTGATGGCACAGAACAGGACAGTACAATCTAAGATGACAGCATACCGAGCATAAACTCTTTTAGCAAAGCTTTTAATGTTACATTTAAAAGCTCCCAGTGTATTGTTTCCCAAGTTTCTCCTAAACTTGCAGACCATCCATCTAGGGAATGGTTTTAAGCTGTTAGAGAAGGTGTAAGTATAAAAACAATAAAAACATTTGCCTCATAAAACATCCCAGTTTAGGATAAAAAAGATTTCCTATATACTTGCTCAAATCTTTGAGACAGTCTCTGCAGAATTTTCCCCATTCCTTTCAGCTCCACTGTCCTGGTGTGGTTATTTCATAACGTTTCAGTAATTAAAGCCAAATGTCACATGCCCTGATTAGTCTTGCAGCTGCTTGTGTTTAATTCTATACAATCAAAGTGTCCCGTTGAGCTGCATGCTGTCACATCTACCAAAGCTATTTGTCTCAGCAGCAAGAAATTAAACATTTATGAGCAGCAAAGATATTGCTTCTGTTGTTTCATACCATGAAGGCTTACTTTTAAAGAAAATATATAAACGTTTCAAAGACTTTAGTAGCTGTCAGTAATGTTATACCCATATTAGTACATTTCACATGAAGCTTTGCAGCGTGACACGAGCAGAGCCACAAACTGAAGCGATAAATCAAATCTAATACCACATTATTGGGAACTTTTAGCAATCAAACACTGCCAAACACCTACAAAGGCTTAAAATGTCTAAAGTGAATGCTTGTAAAAAAAAAAAAAAAAAAAATCTAACCTAAGTGTTACCTGATATTCTGCACCCCTGTGTCATAGGTTCCTCCAGATGGGCTTTTTTTCTTTCTTCTTTTTTTCTAAAACCCTGTGACCTTTGGAAAGCAACAGAGATGTGTGATCCCACGAACACCCCCAGAATCCTGAGCACAAGATTGTTTTTGTTTTTGAGCCTGTTTCCTTGTGTTTTGACTGAGTGCTAACATTGGAGTGAGCTCATGCTTTCAGACCAGTGAACTCATTGCTGAAGCTTTTTAAGGTTGAATAAAATGTTTCGGTTTTACTTCATTGCTCCTTCTTTACCTTCAGACTAACATCTGCTCTCGTGGAACAGCACTAAGATGGGTTGTATAAGATTGTTATAGTGATTTTCTCCTTTCCTTAAATCTCCTGGTTTTATTTCAATAAAGCTGAGAAACACAAGAAGTCAGGGGTTACAGAAAGGCATATCAGAAAAGTCTTGTCTTTCAGAATGAAACACATTTGTTTTTATAAAAAAGGGAGTCCTGTAAAACTTTCCAGCCTTTTTAAACTGTCTCATCTTTTCTTGACTGTGGGCCGTTAAATTCTGCTGGGCAAAGTTATTTTATGTCTTTGGATGTGTCTTGCATTAAATGCTGCAAAGGAAGTAGCGCCAAAAAGATCCCTTTTATGGGAGGCTTCATTTAGCTATTGACGTTTTCAGGAAAAAATGCTCTGAAAATAATGCAGCTCTTTGCTGTTCTGTGTTTCCTAACCCTTTACAACAGTGAAGACACAGACTGATTGCTGGCTTGTTCTGGATCCTGTGGAAATCTTCCAGTACAGCACAAGGTCTGTCCTGTATCCTGGAGACAAGAGACCTAAACACTTCAGCTTGAATTTAGTGCAATTGTTAAACTATTCTGAAGTAATTACAAGCCTTTAAATGAAGAGTGGTGTTGCCCTGTCGCCAGTGGAGAAAAAGTCACTTCACATGAAGGTGATTTCAGGAGACGAAAGGGCCTTTGTGCCTGGGCTGTGGGCTGACAGGGTCTCCGAGCAAGGAGACCTCACACACTCGCACACAAATTGGAACTCTGAGGGCTAATGACATAAATGTTCAACAAGGCTGCTTAATATTCAGGCGTGGTTACACGCACCAGTGGATGAGAATCCAAACAACAGCGTGATCTCAAACTCATCTCTAAGATGACCAGGGTATTATCTCATCATTCACAAACCATGATTGTTACTTTCAATGTCACATGAAGAGAACTCACTCATACTTTAATGTACAAATAAAGGCATCTGACTGTAACTAAAACCAAACAATAATGAACTCCTTAAATTTGTATTTTGTCATTATTTTTTTATTTATTTAAACCAAAATGAATTCTGAAGAAAATTTGAAAGGTGTCATTAAAGTTCAATTCAATTCAAAAATACTTTATTAATCCCAAAGAGAAATTATGTGTTGTCTTAGCTCAACCTGGTTTTATTCTAGTCTTTATGGATGCTGATAGCTGTGAGCAAGAAGGATCTCCTGCAGCGAATCTGAAGAATCTGACCACAGATACGATCCGTCAAGCATGCTGTCAGATCCGGCGGGCCTCTTTGTCCTCCTGGGTAGAAGGACTGCACGAATGCTGGGCAGAATTCCTCCCTGAGTGATGGTCACTCCTCACAGCAGTCTGCCGAGCTTCTCTTCAACACAAACAGACAGCTGAAGGTGTCGAAGGAGGATCCCGGTCCTCCCGTTGTCATGAGCTGAGTTTCCCACCAGCTCCATAATCTCGGCGTTCAGGTACTCGAGCACCTCCGCCAGTTTGATGGGAATTTGTCCACGGCACCTCCTTTTCAACTCATTTGGGATTTGGTGCTGTAGTTAAGGTATTTGAGCTTTTGAGATGTTAATCAGCTGCTCCTGGTTGTTAAAAAACACCATGTTGCCATGGTTACGCATCATAACAAATGTCCAAAAGTAAAAACAAGGTTTTAGTAAAAATACTTCCAGCTGCACAGCATCCAATACCAGAGAAAGTATTCATCCGAAAAAAGCAATTTACATCCAGAAAAAAAGAGGAAATAAAGTTTCAAAAAGCAATTAAAGCAACATTGAGGCCCTCACAGCAAAGCGCAGCTCCGGCCTTATTGTGGCAACCGCGGGAGCTCCAGGTAATCCGCCCGGTCGCTATCTCGAACGCTCTCGTGCCTATCTCGCACCCGTTTGCCAGGATGCGCATTTGCCAAATCTTCTAAATCACCTGCGAACTCAGGAACTCCAGCAATGCCTCCCAGTTGCAATGGTGAACGCTCCCATTCCATTCCCACATGCGTCCACCAGAGTGCGCACTCCGCCCATATCAGTATGAGTCCAGCTGCAAGCCTTCCAAGTTTGGCTGAAATGCAACTTTCCAGACCGGAGTTTTGGGGAATTCCTTTTTTGTGGCAAATGTTTGAGGGGCACTTCCATTAGGCTTTTCCACATGTCATATGTGGTAATAAGAAGTTAGCGAATACAGTTTCAGTCTGATATGTTACACAGGACAAAGCTGGAAGAGTCACCCAATAATTGTGAGTTTCTTGTGTGAGTGTGCAGGACTTAAGTTATGCCATGAATCAACAATACCAATTTTTCTCGAAGTGCTCATTGATCAAGTACAAAAAAATCTGGTCCAGATGGGATTCTGTATCACTGAGATAGGGGGTGCACTGGAGTACAATTTTCAACAACAATACCAATGTGTTTAGAAGTGCCCACATCTGACGCACAATAAATCTGGAACAGATCAAATGGTCTATCATTGACATATAACAGTTTGACTTATCTAGGGGGCGCACTGGAGTCAAAGGTTAAATACAAATAGAAATGTGTAAAGAAATGCTCACTGATGATGTACAATAAATGTGGTACATATTGGATGATATATCACTGATCTGTAACTGTTGGAATAATGTAGGGGGTGCACTGGAGTGAAATTTTAAACAACAATACCAATGTGTGTAGAAGTGCTGACAGATGATGCACAATAAATCTGGAACAGATCAGATGATCTATCAATGAGATATAACAGTTTGAATGATCTAAGGGGCGCACTGGAGTCATCTGTTAAACCACAATATCAATGGGCCTCATGCACGAACATGTTCGTATTTTTATCCTAAATTTCTCTTACTTTTGTTCGTACGAAGCGTTCGTACGAACATGCCACGTCAGATTCAACAAACTCTTCTATCCTCAGGAAAAGTGTGTAAATGAGCTGCGCAAATATGATGAATCCCACCTGTTCTATTCACCTGCGCGTGCACGCGGAGAGGTTATTTACATAATTCCCACCCCTCAAAACACCATATAAGGCTACGTTTCCTGCCTCTGACAGCAGAACGGTCCGTTCATAAAATGACAGCGAAAAATAAAAAGAAGAACTGTACAGGTGCAGAGATTGAAGTTCTGCTCTCCTTGATCGAGAAAAGAAAATCTGTCCTTATTAGCAGCGTCACTCATGGGATTAAGGACCAGCTAAAGCCAAAGAATGTGTGTTTATAATAAATGTGGACCTTAAAATATACGCACGTCCTGGTGGCACACTGGGAAACGCATTGGGCCGTTAGGTGCTCCTAACCTTATCTAGACCTCGTGGGTTCGATTCCCACAAGGTATGACTATTTTTTTTCCTTCTTTCTTTAGATTATTTATTCATTCCAGATTAAAAAGACTTCATGCTTTATATCTTGTTGTATTGTAAATAGTTTTCTTGTGTTTTTTAAATCTGGAATGTATTAAAAGAAGAAAAAAAAACGTTGTCCCATGTGGGAATTGAACCCATAAGGTTCGGATCTGCGACACAACGCTCATCACACTGAGCTATCTGAGATCTATGACTACAACAGGAGGAGGTCAATGTAAAGTCTGTGTTATCGAGACAAATTAAACTTAAATTAATTCATAATTTAAGTTGGTTTTAGTTTGAGATCTTCATATTAATAACGTATTGTTAGAAAACGGCATTGATAACAAATTGATTTTAATTTAAATACTTTAATCCGTTAGTCATTATAACATTTAAAATTATAATTTGACTTCAAACAGAATAACCTATTGTCAAAAACAATTGTGGTGCGTGATTTTTTTAAACTCTAACTATTTTCTAAATAACGAAATATGAAGTTATTAGTGGAGAAATTCCGTCTGGATGACAGCAGACTGACGCTCCTAAAATATACGACAGGTCTGGAGCACACGTAAATTTTGTTCGTATCTGAAAAAAATCTTAGGATACGAAAACATTGTTGAATGCCACAAATGATCCTAAATCACTCGTACGTACAGTTTAAGAACAAATCTGTGCGTACGAACGGTTTGTGCATGAGGCCCAATGTGTGTAGAAGTGCTCAGTGATGAAGCACAATAAATCTCGTGCAGATCGGATGATGTATCAGTGAGATATAACTGTAGTAATAATATGGGGGCACTGTGGAGGGTAATGGCCACTGTCATTTATGCTGGTTCAAGGGGTGGATAATGATCGATCATACTGATTTTGGTGCACCTCAGTTCAAATCTGTGGAATTTAGAGCTAAACGTATTGCAACGACGTCACATCTGAGATGGTCATGCCGTCACGCCTACATCCTCCAGCAAAAACTGTTTGTAATTAAAAGTAAGTCAGACCAACTTGTTATATGTCTTGTAAAACAGGATCATCCTGAATAGTTCAAGGGTGTCAGAAAGGGAGCATTCAAAGTTAAAAAAGTGACTTCCTGTTCTGAGGGGGCGGTGCTTCAATGACATCAGAACATGACCACAGAGGATAGTTGGGCATCCAACAGGGATGACTCTTGCCAAGTTTGGTGCATTTCAGTGTTTCAGTGTGAAAGTTATAGCGTTTTGAAATTTACGGCGTGAAGTACAAATTTGGGACCTGGCCACACTCCTTTAACATAAACAAAAAAGCACGCTTTTGATAAGTTTTACTCACCAATGTGTTAAGGACATACAAGTTGAGGCTGTGGTTTTTAAATATTCTAGAGGGCGCTATGGAGGCTATTGGCCAATTATCATAGACTCCTGTTCAAAGGGTGGATAATTATCAATCATACTGATTTTGGTGCACCTCGGTTCAAATCTGTGGAATGTAGAGTCAAATGTATGGCGATGATGTTACGTCTTACTTCACCACACCCATTTGCTCCACCGGAAATGGTCAGTGTTGGAAAGCAAGTTACATCAACATGTCTTTGGTCACTAGACACACTAGCTTGCTGATTAGGTAACAGGGGTCAGATCGGGACCGTTCATCATAAAACTTGACACTTCCTGTTGTCAGGGGGCATGGCTTAAGTGATGTCATGATTTGACCATTCAGTCTTGCAGGGGACTGGATGTGAATTAATCACTGAAGGTTTGATGTATTAGCCAGGTTTCATGTAAGTGCTAGCGTTTCATTTTTCATGGCGAGATGTCCAAATTTGAGGTCTGGCCCCACCCCTTCAGCATGCTTCAAACCGTTTTGATAACTTTTGGTCCCCCATGCCTTATGAAGAAACTGGCCAAGTTTGGAACTGATTGAGCGAAATCCCTAGGAGGAGTTTGTTCAAATGCGGAGCCTGTAAATTGCCAAAAAGGTGTGAAAATACGGACATCATTCCAAAATGGCCACCTTCCTATTTATCGTACAACGTTGGTGCCAGAGGGTTTTCTGTGCATCTTGGTGAATTGGAAAAGTTTACCAAATTTCATGCTTCTACGACAAACTAAGGCCAATGCGGAGCGTATTCTGAAAAATTTTAGGTGGCGCTCTTGAGCCGTTTCTGTTGCAATTTTTGCCATGCCCCCAAAAGACGTAAATTTTCACCAGTCTTGATGCGGCTGCCAAATTTGGTGAGTTTTGGGTTATGTAAAGGCCCCCAAAAGGCCAATTCATTTGGTAGAAAAAATGGTAGTTCCGGTCTGAACAGAGCAATTACAATAGGCCTTCGCAACACTTGCTGCTCAAGCCTAACTCAGAATTAATATAAACAGTGCTTTAAGTGGGCCGGAACTCACCGGTACCCAGTTCCGCCACTTCTAAAATTTAACCCTGACAGTACCGGGACTTTTTTTAAGCGTAAGGTGCGTTCCGGAACTTATTTTCGTCTTTTCCACTTGAAAGACCCGTGGCAGATTAGAATGCATCATTTCCCCCGACTGGATTTCAAGAAAGAGTAATGCATCTTCACGACAATAAAACATCTTTGGTAGAGTGCGTCATTTGGCCAATCACAGTCTCAGGATAGACAGGGGGAGGAGACGACAGCGAACTCTGTAAAAAAACAAAAACAAACTCTGCAGCGCGACAGAGCGCGAGGGAAGCGGAAGTAACTCGTCCAACGTGTGGGTAAAGTTAATATTTTTATACATGCAGTGGAGTGTAACCATTGTTTAGTAAAATGGCATGTTGTGTTACAAATAAAACTAAATAAAAATTAACAAAATAACAGTCAATTGCACCCCTAAAGCCACTGAGATAAAGTATCACATTAATTTAATTACCACAGGAGTGAATTTAAAAACAGGATGATGTCTATATGAACTAGTTGAATGAGGTGTCTCTAAAATATCCTGATTCATGATCAATAATAATTTAAACAATTTTTTAATCTGTCCACAGGACCTGACTTTATTTTGTTAGATGTCTCTAAAATAGTTAGTGAATCATGTTTACATGTAGGTAAACATAGATGTTTAACAACTTGTTAAAATACACAAGAATGCAGGAAATGGCATCTACTTTATTCAAAATTTCTGGCAAAACATCTTCACCAGCATATTTAAGAAATGAGTTTTTACTGTAAGTAAGTTTTATTTATATAGCACATTTCACAGACATGAGAGTCATAGTGCTTTACAAAAGGAAAAATAAAATCATAAAATCACAGAAGTACTATACAGAAAGGTAAAACATAACAAACTCTAAAATCAATGTACAAAATTAACCAAAAGCCTGTCTGAAGAGATAAGTCTTAAGTTTTTAAATGCATCTGTTGACTCGGAGCAGCGCATTGTTAGCAAAATGTTCTGCTGTATTTGACTTGCTGCTGTTGTTGGTTGTTAATTTTTTGGTTGACACAATCTTTCCTATTTATGTTCTCATTAAATCAGGTTAGTAAATGACTTTTACTTGAAGCATGTTAAAAAATTACAAAATCTTTCGGGGGGGGGTTGGCGCAACGTTTGTCACCTTTTTCATCCCTTCTGAGTTTGCAGGTATGCATATTATTATGACATTAGGGAGGGTACCGGCACTTATTTTTTTCCACTTAAAGCACTGAATATAAAAGAGCTACTCCAATTTGCAGCCACCCCGAGCAGCGCAATTCTATAACTGCTGCTTAAAACTCTGCAAACATTTTTGGGCCCGAGCTTAAAAATAGGCTTGTAGCTAGACTCGTACTGATATGGACGGAGGCGTACTCTGGTGGACGCGTGCAGGAATGAAATGGGAGAGTTCACCATTGCGACCAGTAGGCGTTGCTGGAGCTCCTGAGTTCGCAGGTGAGTTAGAAGATTTGAAAAATGCGCACCCTGGCGAACGGGTACGGGATAGGCATGAGATTGTTCGAGATAGCGACCGGGCAGATAAGTTGGAGCTCCCACGGTCGCCACAATAAGGCCGGAGCGGCGCTTTGCTGTGAGGGCCTCATTGCTAATAATAATAATAATGAATTCCATTTATAATGCACTTTTCATTAATAAAAATCTCAAAGTGCTAAATGCTACTTGCAATGCTGCTTGCAGCTTTAATTTAAACTTACTTTAATAATAATAATAATAATAATAATAATAATAATAATAATAATAATAATAATAATAATAATAATAATAATAATTTTATTTAAAAGCACCTTTCAGGACACCCAAGTACACTTTATGTGTACATTAATTCATATGCTGCTTTGCCACTCTTTGCAAATGTCAATGCTAGAACCTTCAGTTTATTTTATAGATATACTTTTTATACTTTTTTATACTACTATGCAAAAACTCAGGACAGTATTACACTTTTATTATTTCATTTTATGCTTATGTTCATTAAATGTTTAGTGTTGGTGTAAATTTTCATACTTTTATACTACTATGCAAAAACTCAGGACAGTGTTACACTTTTACTATTTTATGCTTATGTTTATTAAATGTTTCAGTGTTTTAGTGTTTAAATGGTTACTGTTGCACCGAGGGACTAAGAGAAACACAATTTCAATCCTGTGTATGTCCTGTACATATTGCAGTTCTGACAATAAAGTTGACTTTGACTTTTATAGAAAGTGTAAGAAAACCAAGATTCAAAGAAATGTTACCTCTATTTGCCAGCATGGGTGATTCTAGAATCTGACGTTTGGGGTGCTTAGCCCAAAGGGATGGGCGAACGCCGTTCGCAAGTGCGGGACGATGGCCTCCGTCGCCCCCGGCCGATCGAAAGGGAGTCGGGTTCAGATCCCCGGAGTACCTTAAGAGAGTCATAGTTGTCGGTTGATACCTCTAAGTGGTCCAACGGTATGCCTGTAATGGGCATGCCAGCCAAATTCAACCTGCCAGAGGAGGGGTTGTGCCTAACCAGCCAACCCTGGTAGTTGCCGGTTACATACCATATCTAAGCGTACACGATTGTCCGGCCAGGATCACCCTTCTGGCTCATCAAAATGGGTGCCGATGCGACCAGGGATGGGGTCGACACAGGAAGCCGTCCCACCAGCGTGTTCGAGGTTGTGCACGTTTGGTATCGTCTAACCAACCTTCGGAGGGCGTTCACTCGACTGGTGAGCTGGAGGACTCTGTTGTACGCACTTGATGTACTGCGAGATTTTCTATGCGAGTCAGAAGGGTGAGGGTTGCGGGCATCCCCCATGGCTGCGGTGCTATGAAATTGCTCGGGCATCTGGGGATCTCGTGATGATTATAACGATTCATGCGCTCACTCGGGTGACTCGTGACGGCCACGATTCAAGCAGGAAAGCAGGGTGTACTAGCCAAAGTAGTGGGTGGTCGAACTTTGGCAGTTGCCTGCCAAAGTAGCCAAATGCCTCGTCATCTAATTAGTGACGCGCATGAATGGATGAACGAGATTCCCACTGTCCCTACCTCCTATCTAGCGAAACCACAGCCAAGGGAACGTGCTTGGCAGAATCAGAGGGGAAAGAAGACCCTGTTGACAGGGTTTCACTACACTTACAATATTCTGCCACCCAATACGAGACNGCGGAACGTGTCCTAGCACGGGAGTCTGCCCCGGACGCACGAGCGGTGAATGGTAGGAGCTCATCCTGGAGGTGGCAGAGCTCTAGAGATGAGGAGGCCGTGTTAGCGCGGAGCGTGTCCGAGCAAAGGAGTCTGCCTCGGACGCACGAGCGGTGAATGGTGGGAGCTCATCCTGGAGGTGGCAGAGCTCCAGGGATGAGGAGGCCGTGTTGGCGTGGAGCGTGTCCGTGCAAAGGAGTCAGCCTCGGACGCACGAGCGGTGAATGGTGGGAGCTCATCCTGGAGGTGGCAGAGCTCCAGGGATGAGGAGGCCGTGTTGGCGCGGAGCGTGTCCGAGCACGGGAGTCTGCCTCGGACGCACGAGCGGTGAATGGTGGGGGCTCATCCTGGAGGTGGCAGAGCTCCAGGGATGAGGAGGCCGGGTTGGCGCGGAGCGTGTCCGAGCAAAGGAGTCTGCCTCGGACGCACGAGCGGTGAATGGTGGGAGCTCATCCTAGAGGTGGCAGAGCTCCAGGGATGAGGAGGCCGGGTTGGCGCGGAGCGTGTCCGAGCAAAGGAGTCTGCCTCGGACGCACGAGCGGTGAATGGTGGGAGCTCATCCTGGAGGTGGCAGAGCTCCAGGGATGAGGAGGCCGTGTTGGCGCGGAGCGTGTCCGAGCAAAGGAGTCTGCCTCGGACGCACGAGCGGTGAATGGTGGGAGCTCATCCTGGAGGTGGCAGAGCTCTAGGGATGAGGAGGCCGGGTTGGCGCGGAGCGTGTCCGAGCAAAGCAGTCTGCCTCGGACGCACGAGCGGTGAATGGTGGGAGCTCATCCTGGAGGTGGCAGAGCTCCAGGGATGAGGAGGCCGGGTTGGCGCGGAGCGTGTCCGAGCAAAGGAGTCTGCCTCGGACGCACGAGCGCTGAATGGTGGGAGCTCATCCTGGAGGTGGCAGAGCTCCAGGGATGAGGAGGCCGGGTTGGCGCGGAGCGTGTCCAAGCAAAGGAGTCTGCCTCGGACGCACGAGCGGTGAATGGTGGGAGCTCATCCTGGAGGTGGCAGACCTCCAGGGATGAGGAGGCCGTGTTGGCGCGGAGCGTGTCCTAGCAGGGGAGTCTGCCTGGGACACACGAGCCGGCGTTCTCCCTGTCAAGTGTACCAGGACCACAGGCTGTTGGTCTATTTTTTGTTGGAGCACCAGGACCACAGGTTTTTAGTTGGAGCACCAGCACCACGGAGGTTTGTGCGGCGCGGATCTCTTGTCTTAACCCAGGAAGGGTGCTTAAGTGTGGGTACACAGGTTCGGCTGGTGCTCAAGGTTCTGGAGGTGTCAGAGCTCCAGGATGAGGAGGCCGGGTTGGCGCGGAGCGTGTCCCAGCAGAGGAGTCTGCCTGGGACACACGAGCTGTGAATGGTGGGAGCTCATCCTGGAGGTGGCAGAGCTCCAGGATGAGGAGGCCGGGTTGGCGCGGAGCGTGTCCCAACAGAGGAGTTTGCCAGTTTGCCTGGGACACACGAGCTGTGAATGGTGGGAGCTCATCCTGGAGGTGTCAGAGCTCCAGGGATGAGAAGGCCGGGTTGACGCGGAGCGGATTTTTAAATCCAGCTGATTTCACATTTGGTTCAGCTCAGGAGCACGTCTTCTATAAAGTCAGGTAAGAAATATATTTTTAAGCGTTTATTTAGCTAAATTTAAAGAAACAAAGCGTCCGTCTGAGCCTGCCGCCTAAAATTCGGCAATTAAAAAAAAAAAAATCCAGCTGATTTGAACATTTCGTTAAGCTTAGGAGCACGTCTGGTATAAAGTCAGCTAAGAAATATATTTTTTCTCGCAAAGAAATAATTGTTTTTACCGTGTTTCCTTGTGAAGTTCTTTGTACTCGCTTGCTTCTTCCGCCGCCATTTTAAGCAGGGCAAATGAGGCGCTGACGCGTGGCGATGACGCGTATTAAACACCGAAGCGTATTATGTACAATTTTTTCTTGTTTATTGTTAATAATTGGACAAAACGTATTTAACACCGGTGCATATTTTACAACGGCGAATACGGTAGCTAAAACCAAGTGGACAGGATCGTGTTTCTTGTATTGAAAATCTAAAGGCGAAACGATCCGACTTTAATCAGCTAAAATTACGTTTTTGGGTCGACAATAGCAGCTAACTGGAAGCTAAAGTTGTTAACAAAAACAAACGTAGCTACGAAGCTTCGTTTGCCCATCTAAAGTCCATAAATATCAAAGTCAATGTCAACTTTATTGTCAGAACTGCAATATGTACAGGACATACACAGGATTGAAATTGCGTTTCTCTCAGTCCCTCTGTGCAACAGTAACCATTTAAACACTAAAACACTGAAACATTTAATAAACATAAGCATAAAATAGTCAAAGTGCAACACTGCCCTGAGTTTTTGCATAGTAGTATAAAAGTATGAAAATTTACACCAACACTAACATTTAATGAACACAAGCATAAAATGAAATAATAAAAGTGTAATACGGTCCTGTACTGTAATACTATATGTCGTCATACTGTAAAACCAAACGCTTCAAAATTGTGTTTTCTCTGAAAAAAAGAAGCCGAGAATTCACTTACCGATTTATCACGTACTTTTGTAGAAGGAAAGCTGAATAAATCCCTTATGGTCTAGCGGTTAGGATTCCTGGTTTTCACAGGGTTTCAATCACCTTCACCCTAAAAAAGAACCACATAAGAAATATAAGAGTAAGTTTTACAGAAGCAGACTTAATACCTTTTTAATACCATCACAATATTTTTTAATACCATCACGACACTGAGCTGTAACCCCAAAAATACACTACACGCGGTCCGTGTCCGCTCCGCTCCGCAGGTCGCAGCTGAGCGAGTCCAAAGTCCACTGCCTCCGCTCAGCTCAGGTCCGCATGGATGCGCCGCTCCAAGACGCATGCGCGGGAATTGCGAGATTGCGCGATAAATCAAGTGATAAATAATGAAGTCAGAACAAAACAATTCATTCGGTGGAAGAAGGAGAACAACAGTAAAGGCTGCCTTGATATTCTCTCGTAAACAAGCGACAGGACATGGTTTGAGCAACAGGAAGTGATGTTTACATTTCAGAATAAAATACTTTTTTATTTATTTATTTATTGTATTGCGTTATTAGGTGTAGTCATAGTCATAAATATAATAGTTTAGTCATAGAATAGTCATAAATGATAGTTTGACAGCATTTTTGTACAAATAAATCCATATAGAGCTAGGATTAGTCCGCCCGTGGTGATTTTATTTTGTAAATACGGAAGTTGTGCTCGTTCCTTTTCCTGTTGGTGCGACGTAATCTTCAAAAGTTGACTCCGGCACAGCTCCGTCATCCGGCAGAAATAGAAAATTTTCTAATTTTGACGGACTGCCGTCCGCTCGCCGCAGCTCACCGCCGCCGTGCGGAGCCAGTGTACTTTATCTCATTGATTATAAAGGGTGCGTATTTGCTGCGGAGGTCGGACCGGAGCGGGGCGGAGCCGGAACGCGTGTGGTGTATTTTTGGGGTAACCTTAACCGTAACGGCAACCTCTTGTATTTCAGTTCAGAGCAACTAATTGTAGTGATAGATTACTGTCATTTTCTTCCTAAATTTTGGTAGTAAATGTAGTTTTATAATAATTACTGGATAGTAGGGGTGGGCGATATGGCTCAAAAATTATATTGTGATATTTCAGAGCATTATCACGATAACGATAAATTTCGTGATATCCACTTTATTCCTAGCCCCCATGATGCATTGGGGGAATTATGTGTACGACTTCCGCTGAAAGTCAGAACCGGCACTTTTAGCAACGCGCTAACTGGTTTTTGTCAGAGGTTTTAGGTCATAAAATATGTGGGAACACAAACGATCACAACTCAATTGTGGAGATATTGTTTTACCGCTACCTACAGCTGTTGAGGGGTGGGAGGACGACTTGAAGAAGTGGCCGAAAATAACGTACACTAGCATGTTTAGCTACTAGCATACTTAGCTACTTTGTTGACAGTTGCTTCAGATGGCGAAGCGATGAGCAATCTGAAAAGCTCTGAAGCTTATTAGTATCTTCACAGTAACAAGGTTGGTCCTGTTATGTTAAGAGAGGTGGGACACTTTCTTATTTACCTTAAGGCAAACACAGAGTCCAGTCTAAGCATTAAAAATCCACATCTCCAGGTCCAGCTAACAATGATGTTGCTTTGGACTTTTGAGCTGCAAGATGTTTATCTGGACACCAACTGAGCACCTGGAGCTTGACATTTCTTTTGACAAATACTTTACTGATTCACAAATGAAGCACCTTGAGAACTTTTAATAAAATACAGTAAATGAAAACAAATAATGAAATAGACAGGAAACGATCTTTAAAAACTTGATAATGAAAAAAGTGACATTTAGATAGAAACAGTAGTTTATTGCAAAGAAAATTATCTCTGCCCAAAATACCTGGATCTCTAAAAAATACAATAAACGAAAACAAATAATGAAATAGACAAGAAACGGTCTTTAAAAACCTGATACATGAAAAAGTGACATTTAGATAGAAACTGTAGTTTAATCCAAAATTAACTGATATAGTGCACACAAAAAAACTAACCTTGTAAGAAGGTTAACAGTCAACTATTGTACATAACAAATGAAACATTTTAGCAAATACTTTTCTAATGTAATATAGTTAACATTGTGCATCCTTTAAAAAAACATTAAGAGTTGTGTTACGTTTACAGCAAGTACACCAGTACTGTACATGTTTGAGAAAAATGTTTACATTTAATGTCTTCTCACTTCTCACTTGAAATAAGCTGGCATCCTTTGCGTGTGAATGCTGGAACGATTACATTGACACCATAGCTCTTGCAGCAGGTCCCTCACTGTGAAACCACGATCACCCATCACCTGATCTCCAGCACGCAGATAGTCCAGAAACCCAGAGTTCTGTGTTATATACCTGTCACTGCATTTACCACCATAAGCATCTGAAATAAACATGATTATTCCAGAGGGAGAAACAGCCAATAAATATTTCACAGTGTTATTTGCATGTATGATTCACTTCTGGAGTCCAAGTTTTTAGCTTTCTGCAAAACATGTTGCTTTAATTGTTTCACGGGGCAACCATAGAATAAGGTTGTTGGTTTGTTCTGACATTATGTCAATCCACATTCCAACAGTCATGCTGCATGTGACTGTGGTGGTGTTGAGCAGCTCCACACTCGCGTCAAGTCCATCTGAAAGTAAAAGTACAGTATACAAGCATTAGGGTTCATTTATGAACACACACATACACCTATATTATATATATGTAAATAAATGCACACACACACACACACACACACCTATATTATATATATATATAAATAAATAATAATAATAATAATAATGAATTCAATTTATAATGCACTTTTCATTAATAAAAATCTCAAAGTGCTACAATGTGTAACAAGGTAAAGGTAAAAAATAAAACAAGTGATAAAATCAAATAAAATCTATAATAATATCGACTAAGATCAAAGATAAAATCATGTAGATTTAGGCTTGCTTAAAAAATAAATAAAATAAAACAAGTGATAAAATCAAGTAAAATCAATAAAGATAACAGCTAAGATCAAAGATAAAATCATGTGAAAGCAGAATAGGCTTGCTTAAAAAGAAAAGTCTTAATGCCGATTTTAAAGTCAACCAGTGACTGTGGAGCTCTCAGGTCGTCAGGGAGGGAGTTCCACAGGCGGGGGGCAGCCACACAGAATGCTCGGTCTCCCATAGTCCTCAATTTGGTCCGAGGAATATGAAGTAAATTACTGTTCTGTGATCGTAGAGACCGGGTGGATGAATATGGTGCAAGAATGTCCTTTAGATAGTCAGGTGAAGTTCCGTGCAAGCATTGATGGGTAATGAGAGCAGTTTTATATTGAATTCTGTAGGTGACAGGAAGCCAATGGAGGTTATGGAGAATGGGTGTAATATGATCAAATTTGCGAACTCTCAACAGAATCCTAGCTGCACTGTTTTGAATATATTGAAGCTTCTGAATGTTTTTGCCAGGGATACCAATAAACAGGGAGTTGCAGTAGTCGAGCCTGGAGGAGACAAAGGCATGGACAAGTTTCTCAGCATCAGGAAAAGTCAGAGATGGGCGAAGTCTGGAGATGTTTCGGAGATGGAAGAAGCAGGTTTTAAACAGATGCTTAATGTGATTTTCAAATGTGAGATGAGAGTCCATTTTTATTCCAAGATTTGTAACAGAGGTGGAGAGGGGGATGTCTTGACCAGAGAAGGAGATTGTTGTTAAAGTTGATGTTTGTACCTGGTGAGGGGTGCCGATCAAAATGGCCTCGGTCTTGGAGCAGTTCAGTTGAAGAAAGTTTTGATTCATCCATGCCTTTATTTCCTCCAGGCAGGCAGAGAGAGCAGTGAGTGCAGTGAGAGCAGTGAGTGAAGATGGAGATAGGGATGATGATGATGCTCCAGTCCTGATGTAAAGTTGTGTGTCGTCGGCATAGCAGTGAAAGGAAATGTTGAACTGATTAATAATTTGACCCAAAGGCAGCATGTAAAGGGAAAACAGCAGGGGCCCCAGAACTGACCCCTGAGGTACACCACAGGAGACACCGACTGTCTGGGAAGTGGCATTGCCAAGACTGACACATTCCAGCCTATTGGAGAGGAAAGATCTGAACCAGTCCAGGACAGTGTCACAGAGACCGACCTCCACATGAAGACGGTGGAGGAGGATACTATGGTCCACAGTGTCGAAGGCTGCAGTGAGGTCAAGGAGGACAAGGATGGAGGGAGAACCAGTGTCAGCAGCCATGAGGACATCATTTGTTACTCTCAGCAGTGCAGTCTCAGTACTGTGAGCTGCTCTGAATCCAGACTGGAACTTCTCATACAGAGAGTGTTGCTGTAGGTGGTCCTGCAGCTGAGTAGCAACAGCTTTCTCCAGCACTTTGGACAGAAATGGGAGGTGGGAAATTGGCCGGTAATTTGAAAAAATGTCGGGATCCAAATTAGATTTTTTCAGAAGAGGCCTAATGATGGCAGTTTTTAGAGGCAGTGGAACATGACCAGATTGTAGAGACTGATTTATTATTTGTGTGATTAATGGGCTAATTGCAGAGTGATTGGATTTTATGAGAGATGAGGGGAAGGGATCCAGGGCGCAGGATGAAGGCTTCATTTTCTTGAGGATGGTCTCCACCTCACTCTGAACAACTTCATCAAAGCTGCTCAGGGTCCCAGAAAGCAGACGGGTAGATGGCACACTAAGATCAGGGAGGTTGTGGAGCTGGGATCTGATAGTGTCAACTTTGTTTTTAAAAGATGAGAGGAACAGGTCGCATTTTTGAACAGAGACCTCATGAGTTTGTTTAATGGGATTAAGCAGATGAGTTATTGTGGAGAAGAGCTGTTTAGAGTTTCCAGGGCAGGTGTTGATGATGTTGGAATAATATTTGGAGCGTGCTTCTTTAAGAGAATAGGCGTACGCTTTCTGATGTTCTTTGTACGCTTGCTTATGTACCGAGAGACCAGATGATTTTACACGTCTCTCAATAGCACGGCCAGTTGCCTTCATCCTGCGCAGCTCACCAGTGTACCAGGGGGCTGAACGGGAGAAAGACACCAGTCTTGTCTTCAAGGGAGCATGTAGGTCCAGAAGCTCCTGGAGAGATTGGTTGTAATAATTCACAGAGTCATCTGCAGATGAGTGATTGACGGCAGTCAGGGCGTGAAGATCAGCAGACAAAACATCAGGGGAGATGTTTTTATAGTCACGGAACTGGATAGGTCGTTTTGGGTTAGAAGAAGGCGAAGTTGAAGGCACTTCCAGGGAGATGACCCTGTGGTCTGAGACACCCAGGTCATATACAGACAAGTTATTGATGAGTACAGTGTCTGTAATCACCAAATCCAGAGTATGCCCCCTGTTGTGCGTAGGGGCGTCCACATGTTGGGTGAGGTTGAGAGATTCCAAAAGAGACTTAAAATCTGTAGCCAGAGGGGAAGATGAATTGTCCATGTGGATATTTAGATCGCCAAGAAAAATAGTTTTTACAGGGGAGGTGCAGAAAAAGGTGAGGAGGTCATGCATTTCTGAGTTAAATGAAACATGCGGTTTGGGAGGTCTATAAATCAATATAACGTTCATCAGGAGTGGGGCTTTGAAGTTGAAGGCCAAACATTCGAAAGAGGAAAAATTATGAGAAGACAGATGTGACAATTTTAAATTACTGCGGTAGATTACAGCCAGACCACCACCGCGGCCAGTGCAGCGGGCTCTCTGCAGATAACTATATCCAGAGGGACAAGCTTCATTCAGAGAACTGAACACGTCTGGTTGATGCCAGGTTTCTGTGAGGCACATGAAGTCCAAGTTTTTCTCCAGAATGTGATCATGAATTAAACATGATTTGTTCGATAGTGATTGTACATTGAAAAGTTCTATTTTAATGCTAGTTGGTGTAGGAGCGTTTTGAACCGGTTTGAGCAAACTGAAGTCCACTCCACGTTTTCCTTGCCACTTTGGGCGCTGTGGACTACAAGGGACTACAGACGCAGCGTCCTGATGACGTAGTAGAGGTGCGACACGTCTCCCGCACGGAATCAATTCAGAGCGAGAGTAAATGGATTTCCTTCGCGAGCCTCTATGGATGTAACGAGGTCTGCGCAGAAGTCCCAGTTGTTTGATGATGGAAACAGAAAGTGGAATGGAGCAGTTGTTAAGTCCAAGCAGCTGCGAAGCGGAGTAGGTCAACATCGCACCAGCCAAGCCGGGGGAAGCTAGCACAGAGCTAGCCGCTAACAGCAGACCCACGGCTCCGAGAGAAACAACCAAGAAGCAGTGAGATGTAACTCGGTTGAGCATCACTTGAAGAGGAGCACAGGAGAAAGTCCAGAACAGTCCAGATGACACAGGAGGTTGACAGAGGCAGCAGGTAAGCAAAACACAAAAACTGCAGTGACAGGAGGCAGACAGCCCAACATTCCGGTTAGGAAGTAACTAAGCTGTCCGTAAAGTCCTTATTAAAAAACCACTGAGCAAAATAAGTCCAGATAAATGTCCTAAAAAAATGTCCTAAAAAATGTCCAAAAAATAGCAACAGTAAAATAACTATTTAGCGTGGAGAAGCGGCGACATCACGCCAGCGTCCTCTCCAGCTGCGTCCTCCTTAAACTGCCTAAATAAACACACACACACACCTACCTATATTAATAAACACACACACACACACCTATATTATATATATATAAATAAACACACACACACACACCTATATTATATATGTATACATACAGTACTGTATATATATATATATATTTTTTTTTTTTCCTTCTTTCGGCTTTTTTCCCTGCGTTAGGGGTCGCCACAGCGAACTGGTCGCACGAAGATTTGGCAGTTTTTACGCCGGATGCCCTTCCTGACGCAACCACAGACCACCGAGCAACCACAGCCCTCTGTGTGGAGCAGAGAGCTGATATCTAGGGTTCCCGGGGGAGCAGATGGTGTGGGTTAAGGGCCTTGCTCAAGGGCCCAGAGTGGGGCAGATGAGGGTGGAGACAAGTGTGACCGCTTCACTTATCCCACCCACATCTTTGATGTTGTCGGTACCGGGGCTTGAACCGGCGACCTTCCGATCACAAGCGCACCTTCTTAACCTCTGCACCACCACTCCCCATACATACAGTATATATATATAAATAAACGCACACACAGCATACATATATAGGTGCGTGTGTTTATTTGCTAGTTATGAACGAAAATATTCGTATCATAACACTAAAAGCTTTCTCTTAAATCATACCTGGTGTTCTCGATCCTGGAGGATACAGTGTCTTTTTTCAGGTGGTTTTTCGTAGCCCAGCCACAAAGAAAGATGCAGGTTTTTGTTTTCGGAGCATGTTCAACACACACTAGTTGCAGCCACAAATTCAGCTTCGTCTGATTATTCGTACAGCCACGAACAGCGCAACAGGTACCCGAGCTCCACAAGGACATCTTCGTGACAATATTAGCTCGAAATAACAGAAAACAGAACTTCAACGACGCGTACAGATTAACAAGTAAACAACGAGGAGCCAATGCAGAAATTCTACTTCCGGGGTCAAACGGAAGTAAGACACATAATCGCTTCTACAGTGACACCCTCAGGAATAAGGTAGATAACAAAAATAAATAAATAAAACAGAAATCACATTTATTTATTTGACAAAATTAAAGTGAGACTAAACCCAGGTTGAGACAGTAACTCCTTCCAAAATCTCCCTGAAAATGGGCGTGTCGAGAGACAAGGAAGGGTGGAGGTAGAGTTGTGCTTTTGTTCACGCCTCCACCTGCAACAACCTAAAACAAATTAAACCTCTAGCCAACAACATACACCAAGCAACAACAAAGAATAAACATGTAGATGTATTTATCTATTCCACCCATTCCATCCAAAACCAAAGGCCTAAAACAATGAAAATGAAAAGAAAAATAAAACCGCTTGTCAGGAGTGAAATGCAGCACTTCCATATAAGGTATGCACTTCTCATCTCTGCAGGGGATTGGCTCTGCTTGAACCACCTGTGTGACATCACACATGAGCAGACATGTCACACATGAGCAGACATGTCACACATGAGCGTTTGCACAAATAAGAAAATTAAGGTGTGAACAGATTAAGAAGTATTAATGTTTTTCTGACTAACTGTTTATCAATTTTTAAGAGTTAATGCTTAATGCAACACAAAAAAAAACATTTTAGTTCAAGATGTTTCATTAAAGTCTTGAAGTGGGGGGTTTTGTGTGGCTTTGCTTCAAAAGGTCCAGGGTTTCTTTGAAGGATAAGGGCCCAATCCTTCTCGAAAAACTGGTCTTTGATGGAATGAATGCATATCACCCATCTCACTTCAAACTTTGCAGTTCTTCTGAAAGGGAGTTAGGCAAATAATATGTTTCCATGCATCTCACAGCCAAGTTTGTGAGATGTTGATGAGCACAGCTCAGCAATTGGGGGCGAACTGACCTTGTAGCTGATAGATGAAACAGAAAATCTTTTGGCAAGTGCCTGGTACTGTCTTGAGGAGCAAGGTTTGATTGAAAACATATTTGATGGGAGTGAATGAAGTCATACTCCACAAAGGTATAAAATGAGTTCTGTTCAGATAAACAAT
This sequence comes from Garcialebias charrua, assembly GCA_038048925.1. Lineage (NCBI taxonomy): Eukaryota > Metazoa > Chordata > Actinopteri > Cyprinodontiformes > Rivulidae > Garcialebias > Garcialebias charrua. The sequence continues at coordinate 21,399 of JBBPBX010024060.1, forward strand.
TTGGAGTCTACCGTGGGTTTTTGATCCAAACGCCCGGTGTGCATTGATGACTTTCTCTCGCCGAGAACAGAGCGGCTCCCCTGTTCAAAGTGTCAAAGGTGAGGAAATACTGTAACTTGTTACACGTCAATGTTTTGAGATTGTGTGTATTTTAAGTTTTACTGTGGCGAGATTAAACAGACACTTTTAAATCTTAGCAGGAAACTTGTGTGCAGTCAGTACTGTGGCAGATTTAACTGACAATTATTTCTAGCAGGAGGACTGTTTGTATGTTTGAACATGTATGTTTTTACTTTTTCTGTCACAAGACTTCTTTAATAAATATCCATTATTTTTAATTAAGTCTGTTTGTTTTCTTCCAAACCAGTAAGTGTGCCCACCTTTCACGGACTGACAAAGATGTTAAAACATTAATTATTTGGGGTTGATCTGAAATTTCATAAATCATTTGGCGACGAGGATGGGATACCTTATCTTTATTTGTAAAGCACATTCCAAGGTGCTTAAAAAGATGGATGAAAGGGTACACACTGGCTGTTTGGAAGGAAAAAAGGAAAAGTGTGAAACTATGTTCTTGGAAGCCTTTGTTGTTTTGGAAGCGGGTGAGAGATTCCCGCTGTTGAAGAGCTGATAAGTTGGATCAGCGGTTTTGGGGACGCCTTAAGCTGCTGACCGATTCTTTGAGCTGAAGTGTAACAGAAGATTTGAACCAGGGTGTAAAAACCCTTGATCAGTAGTTTCGTGAGAGCAGAAGGAAAGAAGATTTTGCCGGGGTTAGAAAAAAAAGATATACAGTATAACCCTTGTTGTTTATTTGAGATCAGTAACAGAAGTTTTGAATAAGCCCTGAAGAAGTCAGATGATAGGTGATTTATTCGCTGAAACATAAGTATATAATACCAGGGTTAAAAGAAAAAAACCTTGTTAGAGTTTTTGTAATGAGTTAGGTGATTTATTTTGATAGCTTTATCAGTTGAAGTTAAAAAGACTGGTGATTTCTTTTTCGAAGTAAAAAAAAAAGAGGAACAAGCGCTTCTCTGTGTGTGTGTGCCTCTGAATGAAGGCAGCAGCTCTGAGGAGGTGAAGTGTGTTGGGAGCGAGAAGGCAAGTTGTTTGAGTTGATTAAGAAAATAGAAGTATTTTGATAAGGAATAGAGCTTGTTAAGGAATTTCTGCAGATCAGAAAGCTGGAAGTTGTCCAAAAAGTTAGCAGGAGTGATTTGTTGGAGGAAGAATTACGAGGAGACTACAGACGCGCTTCAGAGGAAGCTCAGATGGATTGAAGACGAAAGTCAGATGTGTTAGCTGCGTTTGGTCCGGTTGGGTGTGAGAGATGTTTTATGTCAGATAAAAAGGTTAAAACGTGCAGCTTGAAGGAAAGAAAGCGTCATGGTGCACGTGCGAGAGGTGCAGCGACGCATTTGTGCGAGGGTATTGTGGGTGCTGAGTTGGTCAGTTGTAGTGAGAAACGCATGAGGAAGAGTGTGTCTCATCTGCCATGAGTAATGTGTGGTGCGTTTGGAGCGTTTGGGACGAGAGCAGGGTGTGTGCGCGGAGCTGCTCCCTCTGTCCGGGTTTGTGTGTGAGTAGAAGCGGGGTGTGACAGCCCCTGTCATATGTGTAAAAGGAATGCACGTGTGTGCAGCAGCTTCCGTTCCCTCTGCTGTGAGTAGAAATGGGAGATGTTTGGGACTGAGCGGAGGTCAGGAGACAGTCCTTGTTTGATGTAGGCGCGCAGGTTCGTGTGTGACATTAGAGATGCAGAGAACGGAAAAGTGGAGGAAAAATAGCAGGAGTTTTCAGTGTGTGGTTCATGGGCCAGGAAGGGTCGAGTTTTTGTTTTGTTTTCCCCTTTCATGCAGCCTGCCTTATCTACAGAACAGTGAAGCAGAGAAAGGAAGGGGAAGAGGTAGGTTGTGTGAGCTTGCAGTTTGCAGGGTATTGTGACAAATTGGTCAACAGGTGATATTAGAAGTTGATGGAAGGGGAAAAATGTACAAAAAGTGTTGGTTTTCATGCTTATTTTTAACAGAACAAAAAAAAAAAGATGTCACTGCTGTGTTGGAGAAATTTATTGGAAGAATCAGACTGTGAATAAAAAGGAAGAGGGGTTTTAAGTTTTTTTTTTCCCTTTCTCTCTCCTCCAAGTTTAAAGGATGAATCTTTTATTTGAAAGATCACTAATTTCTGTCATTCTATCTCAGTCTTTTGCTTTTTTCCTAAGCTTGATGTCGTGGTGTGTCGTTGTCTGTCTGATAAAATTAATTAATTAATTAATTTATTTATTTTTTGTTGAAAGTAGACTCTTGAATTACATCTCCGTCCAGTTGATGGCGGTAATGCACTGAGTTTGTAAACTGCCAGTAAACACCATCGAAGAAGAAGAAGAAGAGATGACGCGTATTAAACACTGAAGCGTATAGTGTACAATTTTTTCGTGTTTATTGTTAATCACAACCCCCCCAATGTTAGACCTAAAGTTACGCCCCTGAGTCAGGATAGCGGTTTATTCTGGTGGAATAACACACACACAACACCGTGTTACCGACTGCCCTGCTCCAAGTCTCTCCCCACAAGACAACGTGACAAAAGGGCTGAATAAACATTCTTATAAAACATACCTGGTGGAATAACACACACACAACACCGTGTTACCGACTGCCCTGCTCCAAGTCTATACAAAACAAAAATGCATGAAAATTAACTTAATAAATCTATAAATAAACTGAATATATTTACATGACAAATAAACAGCACGTACCTCTCCCCACAAGACAACGTGACAAAAGGGGAGAATCCCAGGGGTACAACCAATTTAAAGACAAAACCACAGAAGAAGAAATAAAAGGGAGGGGCTTCTGATCTTAAAGTAACACGGCTGAAATAATGACAGTGGTGTTTCAGTCAGGTAATAATACAATAATACAACAATACAAAAATACTTTTTGTGTAATTATAACAAAAGAGAAGTACAACCAGGTTACACAAGACAACGCTAATATGAGCTCTAAGTGGGGTAAATATGGAAAAAAATATAATAAAGATTGGGAGAAAGAGCGTGTTCTTCAAGACTGGATCCGACCACGACCACAGATGGGAGAAAAATGCAAAATGTATTTTTTATTTTTTAGACTGAATACGTTCTTTAATGTATAATTTTGCTGGTTATATGTAATGCCATAATAAATATGTTTATACTGTTTAAAACTGCCTTTTTTTACACAATGGGATGGGGCGCTTTTTTTGGGCTTTTTTTAAAAGAGCGAGTCGCTTGTTTGTGCTTGTTTTGAAGGAGCTGATCGCTTCTTTCGGTCTGGAGATCTGGCAACCCTGGTTGTTTGCTATTCACAGAGGGCTGAGTGATACTAGCAATAACAGCATTGTAAGGGCCAGTTTACACGGCGCGTATTTTGAGTGTAACCGCTACTTTCTCTTTGCGACTTTGCTTATCGCCTACACGACGCTGCTGGCCCCCCTCTTTGACACCGATACTTTTCTGACCCTGGTCTTAAGGTGGAAGTTTTTCGCTGACCCCCCGCTGATAATGTAAACATCTCCCGTGGAGCTTTTGTGTCAACCACATGCGCGCAGCCCGCACGCGCGGACAGTCTGACATTTCATGTGTCACGCTGCTCAATATAACAGTTTAACAATAATAAACAGTATTTATGTTGGCGTGGGAGATGTTTAAATTTATCTGAACTACAGTATCTATCTGGACTCGTTACATTTTTTAAACAGTGCGTAACGTGCTGTGAAAATGAAGACACCAGGTTTATTTTTTATTTACCGTGGCTGAATGACACGACCAGAGCGGCCAGGCAGCAATGCCGAAAGGTGGAGAGAAAATGGAAAAAAGACAGTCTGCAGGTCTCTTTTGAGATGGTAAAAGAGAGCTGGCGCCGATATCAGAAAGCAGTGAAAACTGCTAAATCACAATACAGTGGTGGGCCTCCGACCGCTAGGTAGCGCTATTTCGCTAATCCGCTTATAGCGTAGCTAAATAATCTGTTAGCTTTACAGCGGATTGACTAAGTTTTATAATTCATAAGCGGATTTATGCTATTTTTATTTAAAATGCAGTACCGCTAATAACTAATTATCTATCAGTAAAAACGAAATAACGTATTTACGAGCAGCGCCGGATGTGGTCCGTCACAAAAAAGCGTCCCCCTCAGTCTCTTGGTGTGTGCTCTCTCTATAGCAGTTAGCAGCCAGTGTGTTACTCTGGAGCCTTATTGCTTGTTTTCGAAGAGTCAGACGAAGACTTTTTAACATGGAGGGTGAACTTATGGATGTTTCTCAGGGCCTACGCGACGCGTCTGTATTTAAAAATAGAATTTCGCCACATTAGCACTCTTCAAAATGGCGTCCGCGACAGCCAAAGAAGCCAGGATTTTACAACAAAACACGGTAAAACAATTATTTCTTTGCTGAGAAAAAATATATTTCATAGCTGACGTTATAGCACAAGTTTTTCTGAGCTTGAGAGTTTCACGAAATGGTCAAATCTGCTGGATTTAAAAAAGTAGTTCACCATTAGGACTCTTCAAAATGGCGTCCGCAGGGCAGCAAACTTACATACTCAGGGAATCACAAGGAACTCAGGAGACAGAGGCAACAGGAGACAATGCCAGGACAATGATAAACACAGAGATACAGACTTATTTTTGATTTGATTTGATGTTCATTCATTCATTTTAAAAGAACAATACAAAACAGTTTCATCAGATACAAGGATGAATAGACTTTTAGCTGAATGGATGGATGGATGATCTTTAACAAGTTCTAAAATCATTAAAATTTAACCTCAGCTTGTGCCTCTGACCCAACAGAACCTCCTTCAGCAGCAGAATCCTCTGTGGTTCTCTGACTTCATCAGTCTGCAGGACTTCATCAGTCTCTCTCCTGGTTCTGGAGGAGTTCTGACCCACTCTTCTTTCCATTGTTGCTTCAGTTCTTTGAGGTTTCTGCTCAGCTCTCTGAAGGTTTCAGGTTCAGGTTGTGTTTAGAGAATAAACGTCTCAATGTCTCCGAAACTCCTGCAACATCTGGAATGACCACTGGTCTGGGTCTGGGTTCCTTCTTTTCACCTGATGGCTGGCTGGAGTCCTGTTTGGGTTTCTTCTCTGCTTTCAGGAAGGCCCAGTTAGGATATCCACATTTCTCTAGAGCCTGTTTTGTGTGTGATTTCTCCTTCTGTCTGGCTGCTGAGTTAGTGGGGACGCTGTCTGCTCTGTGGTACAGAGTCCTGATGACTCCTAACTTGTGCTCCAGAGGGTGATGGGAGTCAAACTGTAAATACTGGTCTGTGTGGGTGGGTTTGCGGTACACACAGTTGGGCTTGTTTTGGGCTTATTTTCATGGAGCTGGCCGCTTGTTTCTGTCGCAAGATCTGGCAACACTTGTGAGAGGGTGCTATTTATAAGACTGAGCTGAACACAGCAACTCAGACTGAGGAAGTCTTTCGGACGAAAGACGAAACGTTTCCACAATTTTTTTGCTTTGTTTTGTTTTGTTTTTTGAATGTCCAGAGGACCAGACTTTGCTTTTTTAGAATTTTCTACCTGGATTATTGAGCATGCATCAGGGTCTGTTGTTTATTGTTTAAGGAAATTCTACCATTGCTGTTCATCATTCTTTAGTTTGTAGCAGGTCCTTTTGTAAATTAGTCCACGAGGCTCTATGAGATTTACCTGACTAAATAAAGGTTGAATGAACATGCTGAAGTGTCCCTGGGCAAGACGCTTAACCCCTCATTACCTCTGTGTCCCCCATTGGTATATGAATGTACTGTATATGGTTAGTCTCTACAAATTCAGATTAGCTTTGTATTAATGTAATAATAATAATAGACTTTATTTGTATAGCACCTTCCTACAATGCCTTGCATTGACCAAGGTGCTTAACAGGATAAAAAGATGAATAAACTGGAACAATAAATCAGTGAAAATAGAATAAAAAACAACAGTAATAAAAGAAGGCAATGGAAATAAAAAATGCTACATACTAAAATACCAAAAGTAATAAAAGTTACACACTGAAAGCTTTTTTGAACAAGTGGGTCTTCAGTCTGGTTTTGAACAGAGTCAGATCAGAGGTGGCACGCAGCTCAAGGGGGAGGCTGTTCCAGGCTTTTGGGCCGGCAACAGAAAATGACCGGTCTCCCCATTGTTTGTACCTTGAGCGAGGCACCTCCAGCAGGTGTTGACTGGCAGATCGTAAAGCTCTGCCGGGCTGATGGACTTTCAAAAGTTCTGAGATGTAGAGAGGTGCAAGTCCATTCAGAGCTTTGAAAACAAACAGGAGCAGCTTGAACTGTATCCTGAACTGAACCGGGAGCCAGTGTAGAGAGGACAGGACAGGAGTGATGTGTTCATATTTTCGTGTGTTGGTCAAAAAGCGCGCGGCAGAGTTCTGTACAAGCTGTAAACGGGAGATGGAGGATTGATTAATACCAACATACAAAGCATTACAATAGTCAAGTCTGGAGGTCACAAAGGCATGGATGGCCTTCTCCAGATCACCACGGCTGAGAAATGACTTGACTTTGGAGAGCAGACGGAGCTGAAAAAAGCTGGTCTTGACAACAGAACTGATCTGTTTATCAAACTTTAAGTTGGAGTCAAGCTGCACTCCAAGATTTCTGACCACCGGGTTGAAGTGGGGGAGGGGAAAACCAACACTGGGACTGGGAAGGATGTTGCTGGTGTCATCAGGTGCACCAAATAAAATGCATTCAGTTTTATCTGTGTTTAGGTGGAGGAAGTTTTGAGAGAGCCAGTGCTTAATGTCATTTAAGCAGTTGACAAGAGTGTTTGAACTGAGTGAGGGGTTGGGAGTGACTGGCAGATAGATTTGTAAATCGTCTGCATACATGTGAAAAGACAGATTATGACGTGCAATGATTGATCCTAATGGCAGCATGTAAAGAGAAAAGAGGACTGGCCCCAGAATGGATCCCTGTGGTACGCCAGAGGTCAGAGGGGTTGATGAAGAGGATGTAGTGGGGTGTAGTGAATGTAGTGGGGTAATGTGTGAATGTGTGTGTGTGGAGGTAAATGAGGTAAAGCACTTTGAGTATCTTGATTATTTACAAAGGTGTTATAAAAGTACAGTCCATTTACTGTTTTTGAAGTTAAAACTGCATCGTGACAGTTCTGAACTGAGAAGGTTCATCAAATGAGAAGCAGAACTACAGAAACAAGAACAGCTGGTCCTTCAATAGTTATTTTTACTAGATGTTCCTTAATCTATAGTTAAATCTTCAAATACTTAATATCTTGTTCTTGATAATGATACTATGGTGCAAAACAGAGTGTTATGTTAGATCAAACTGCATTTTTATGTAGAACTGTCTCAGACACATGTGGATGATCTAAGGCAGGAATCTGTTCATTGGTCATGGACATTCTTTGATGACTCATTTTTAGCTTGAATCAGTTTTCAACCTGATAGTTCTAAAAACTGATGAAGACCAGTTTTAATGTGAGACTTCACAGATAGTTTATAACTGCATTACCATGTTAGTTGCCTCCTGTACAACTAGTTCATCACAATGATGAAGAAGTGATGATGTGTTTTGGTTAGGGCGTTTGACTTGGGACCCGAAGGACGCGGGTTCGCGTCCCGGCCACTACACATCTTGGGGTGTCTATGAGTGCACACCTATTTCTCCAGCTCCCCGAGCGCCTTCTATGGCTGCTCACTGCACCGCCTGGTAGGTGGTTGGGTTAAATGCAGAGACGAATTTCGTCTGTGTATGGGAAACATACGCAGATGACAAGCTTAGACAATTATTATTATTATTATTCCACACAGAGATACTGCGTTGACCTTGGTGGACATTTGGCCTCCGTTCATGACAGACCTCAGTACAACTTCATCAAGAGACTCATTGTGGATGCTACCGGAACCAACACAACATCTTGGGTTGGAGGCTTCCTAGGCATGGGGGTCAGGGTTTTGTGTAGCAATCTAACTAGAGGAAATAGTTTTCTGTAAATCTTTATACAATCATCATTTTGTTCTTTCTTTTTATGCTCTTTGAAATCTTCCTCCCACAGGTGTTTGAGTGGATGTGGAGCGATGGCTCAGAGTTCTCCTTATGGGCACGGGAAAGGGAACCAAACAACATTGGTGGACACTCGCCCTGCACGGATATCAACGCGGATGGTACACAAGATGATAACTGCTCTTTAAACTGATGTTTCCACTGTGAACAACAGACTTAGGTTTAATTTGTGGGTCATTTTATCTGAAATAATTACATGATTTTATCTGGTCATTCTTTATGACACTTGTTTGGCTCTGTATTGAAGACAAAACATGATGTTCTTACATTGTTGTCAGTTTGTGTTTTGCTTTCTACTATTCATTTCAGAAGAAAGGATATTTAAGGGAAGACATAACAATGTTCTCCAATGTTTTTTTTCATTCTTTATAGAAAAACATCGCATCTATGATGATGCATGCGACAGACGAATGCCTTTTGTTTGTGCTAAAGATTCATAAAAGTGTCCTTGTTGTCCCGACAACATGATGATGTCACTTCCAGCAGAAGATCAAGCCTCGAAGATCTCTCTTCTGGAGGACAACTCGTCAAATCTTATGTCTGATTCAGATAATTAGCATGAATAAACGCATGTCCTCAAATGTTTTTATCTTTGTCTGTCTGAGGTAATATTAGTAAAAGCATTTGTGGTGAGATGGTGTTCCACTTCCCCCTCCCTTCTACTCTGAGCACCTGGTGCTGATGCGCATCAGGTGCAACTAGATGAGCACCACTGATTAGTGGGCGGGGCACACCCCCTTATAGTTGGGTAGGCTGCTATGGGGTGTGTGTGTCTTTGTTTCCCTCCCTGCTGCTCCAGTGGCTGCTTCATTCTGCTGGTGCTCTTGGGCTGCTCGTCTGAGATCGTAAGTGCCAGCTTCCTGAATTTAATGACTGGGATTATGGTTGGGTTTGTGGGTGTCACACCTGTCCATTTCTGCAGTGTTCTGCTGGCATTGCCAGCTGGGTGGGGATTGTTGTGGCGTGCGGTTAAGCCCTCGCTGCTGACCTGCTTCCTCCCTGGTTTGGCTGTGTTTGCACCTCTGGGTAAGTACCTGCAATTTATATTTTAATTATTTTCATGAATCCACAATAATGGGTTCTCTGTTTCAGGCACCTGATTTTGCTGCTTGGAGCTGCAGTGCAGTGGACGCTCTGCTGTTTTGTCTTCTCTTGTCTTGTCTGTCTTGTCCTGTAATTCTAGTGTTTGGACGCTTTCAACAAGACCTGTACTGAAGGGCAGGTTGTGTGGGCAGAGCATTGCTTCTCTGACTCCGTTGAACAGAGCATCTGGACGACAACGACTGAGGATGGTTTAAAGTGTCTGCCATTATTCCTGAGTCTTCCTGCTTTTACAAGGACCGAGTGGTGGACTTGACTCCTTGAGTTTGAGGAAAGAACTCTTTTAAAGGAACGGAGTGGTGGACATGAAACCTCAGTTTTAAAGAATTGTTTTTATGAGAACTGTTTTTATGAATTTGTATAAATAAATATTGTAAATTTACTTAGTCTATGTTCTAGTGTATCTGATAATACTTAAAAGGAGCAAGAGCTCCACCTTCTGGTCACACATTATTTACGTTTTATTTATTTAAGACCCCTTATGATGAGTACAATCATTGGAAACAATGTTCCCTCGCCCAGACGAGGGTCACCGGAGGGGAGCTGGGCCTAGAGGTGGGGCACGCTGGCGAGCACCTGGTGGCCGGGCTTTTACCCATGCAGCCCAGTCAGACACAGACCAAAGAGGGGATGTGGGTCCCCCTTCCCATGGGCTCACCACCTGTGGGAGGGGCCAAAGGGATCGGGTGCAATGTGGGATGGGTGGTGGCCGAGGGCGGGGACCTTGGTGGTCTGATCCTCGGCTACAGAAGCTGGCTGTTGGGACGTGGAATGTCACCTCTCTGGTGGAGAAGGAGCCTGAGCTGGTGTGTGAGGTTGAGAGGTTCTGGCTAGAAATCATCGCTTACCTCGAAGCATGGCTCTGGCTCTGGAACCAGTTTCCTTGACTGGGGTTGGACACTCTTACACTCTGGAGTTGCCCCTGGTGAGAGGTGACGAGCAAGAGTCTGCATAATTGTTGCCCTCATCTTGGTGCTATTTGGTAGCAACAATTTGTACGAGTGACACCAAATCAAATCCAGACATGTTGATCTCAGACAAACTTCAGAGTGGAAACATCATTTAAACAGGACACACAAAGTTGGACTGTATATGTCTGAACTGGCATTTTTATGATGTTTAAACTTTACTAAGTCTTTGAAAAGGAACTTTTTAGCCCCTCAAACTTTACACTTCTACAGTTTATAAATCAAAATGTACACTTCAAGTTCAAGTCAAATTTATTGTAGTTTGCATCACATGTGGTACGTGAGGTGGAATAAAATTATGTACTCAGGGTCCCAAATTACCCAACAATAATAAAACTATTAAAAGTTATAAAAAGTAACTGTATACAAGGATCTAAGATCCAAACACTAATAATGTAACACAAAACAGCTTAACAACAGCAGCCTGAACATGACTCCATGGTGAGCAGATGTGTATGAATCGATACAGCAACATGAGATAAAGATAATCAGCAGCATGAGATAATCAGCAGCGTGAGATAATCAGCAGCATGAGATAATCAGCAGCGTGAGATAATAAGCAGCACAGATAAGTCACATATCACCAATTTTATTGGCATTACAGTATTTTTTTTCACAGTGATTATTCTGGTAAGATTCATGAGTCTAACAGCCTCAGGGTAGAAGCTGTTCCTCAGTCTAGTGGTTCTACACTTAATGCTCCTCAACTTCCTTCCTGAGGGGAGCAGGGCAAAAAGTATGTGCTGGATGAGTGTGGTCCTTCATGATGCAGGTGGCCCTCTTCCTGCATCTGGAGGTGTAGATGTTTGCGATATTGGGTGTACCACAAGTACACTTGTGTGGTTTCATTATGAATTTAAATTACTTAAATTTTGAACTTTGACATTTCTCTGGGGGCAGCACAGTGGCGCAGGTGGTAGAGTTGCTGCCTCTCAGCGAGCAGGATGTCCCAGTCCAAATCCCAATGGGTGTCCTTTCTGGGTGAAGTTAGCATTGGTTTTCTCTTCAAAATCTAAAGTGCAGAGTCTTTAATAATTCACAAATAAGTAAATGGTTGGGTTTCATGCAGTAGTGTCACATTGTTAAAAAAACATTTTGGTCATTGACAACTTCTCTATCTTCTTTAATAAACTTCATTTTTCTTCTGTTTGTGGAGTTGAATGCCCTCCTACATTGTTACCAGTATGAGAATACTGAAATGAACTGGTACAATGCTGAGGTACAACTCTTTAACCATTCATTGTATTTGTGTGGCATGATGGTCTAGATTCACTGTTGGGGGCAGCTGTGGCTACGTGGTTAGAGCAGTCATCCTCCAATGGGAGAGTGGGGGGTTTAATTCCACCAGCATTCACATACTGTGTAAGAGTGGCACCTGCTGCAGCCCCAAGATGGCCGCCAATCATCCACAGCTGACGGTCATCCACCTGACGAGTTCCACCTCTACTTAAGGTTGCAGTCGAGTTCTACTCTTCGCAACACATGGTATTTATGCTTCTAGCCAGTTTGTGAGTACATTTGAGAGAAACTTACCCTGTGCTTGTTGTGTTCTCAGCCCTCGGATTCTCCTGGCTCCAGCTCTCTGCTCGCCGTGCTTTGCCCTCCAGCCACTTGCCTGCCTCACTCGCCCTCTGGGACTCCATCTCAAGGACTTTAGGACACTCTGGAACATCCTCCTCTTTTCATCCGTAAGGAAACAATAAACAAACAAAAGCAATTACCCTGGAAGAACTTTCTGATCAAACCCATCTGACTGTCCTCTTTTCATCTTCCAGGAAATCCAGAGGACCCTTGTACATTTGTAAATAGATATTCCCACTGTAAATAAACACTGTTACTTTTGCACCCTTTTGTCTTGTGTCGTTCTGGGTCTCGTTACCAACTGGGTTACCTTTTGAGATCATAACATACTGAAGTGTCCCTGGGCAAAACGCTTAACCCCTCATTACCTCTGTGTGTCCCATTGGTATATGAATGTGATCTAAAGCTCTGATTTATCTCTACAGATTCAAATTAGCTTTGTATTGGTGTAATGTGTGTGTGTGTAGGTAAATGAGGTCAAGCACTTGAGTATCTTGATTATATACAAAGGTGCTATAAAAGTACAGTCCATTTACCGTTTTTGAAGTTAAAACTGCATTGTGACAGTTTTGAACTGAGAGTTCCTCAAATGAGAAACAACAGAAACCGAACAGCTGGTCCTTCAATAAACTAGATGTTCCTTAATCTAAAGTTAAATCTTAATATGATGTTCTTGATAATGATACTATGGTACTTCAATAAACTAGATGTTCCTTAATCTAAAGTTAAATCTTAATATGATGTTCTTGATAATGATACTATGGTACAAAACAGAGTGTTTCTTATGTTAGACCCAACTGCATTTTTATGTAGAACCAGACACCTGTGGATGATCTAAGGCAGGAATATTTTCATTGGTCATGGACGTTGTTTGATGGATCATTTTTACCTTGAATCAGTTGTCAAACTGAAGACTAGCTTTAATCAGACTTCAGATAGTTTATTACTGCCATGTTAGTTGCCTCCTGTACAACTAGTTCATCACAATGATGTGTTTATGCTGGCATCTTTCCACACAGTAATACTGCGTTGACTACAGTGGACATTTGGCCTCCTTTCATGACAGAGATCAATAGGAGTCTTCATCAGGAGACTCATTGTGGAAGCTACCGGAACAAACACAACATCTTGGCTTGGAGGCATCAAGAGAATTCCACAACACCGTCTCCGATTCCAGGGGTCAGGGTTTTGTGTAGCAATCTTAACTAGTGGAAAGAGTTTTCTGTAAATCTTTAAACAATAATTTCTTTATGCTGTTTTGAAAACTTCCTCTCACAGATGCCTGTGTGGATGTGGAGCGATGGCTCAGAGTTTGCCCCCACTCAATGGGACCATGGGAAACTGAAAGTTATGCACCATAACACATGTTCCCTGAAGGAAGGGAACGAGGTGCAACATACTTGCAATGGGAATTGCGCCCCCGCGCGATTACCTGAAGGAATACATTCACACCTTTTACGGCAGGGGGCATCACCCCGCGCCAGAGGCACCGCCCTTTAGGTACTTAGGTGACTGACGTCCCTCCATCTTCCTCAGAAATTGCACTTCACCGAGCTTTCAGCATTGAAAAGGGCCAGCTATGTTGCACCTCGTTCCCTTCCTTCAGGGAACATGAGTTATGGTGCATAACTTTCAGTTCCCTTTCAGTTCGGTCTCTCGGTGCAACATACTTGCTATGGGAACGTAATTCATTCACGCCCTTGAAATGCTCAGTAAAATGCCTGTTAGTGTGAACGTCTGCCCTTGACCAGAAGGCATCTCAAAGCTACTTTCTATTGTGTATTAGAAAGAACAGCCTGAGTGACATCACACGCAGTAACATCCAAACTGTAGTACTTTGCAAAAGTGTTTAAAGAGCTCCAGTTCGCAGTAGCGCAAATGTCT